>SNQN01000316.1:68098-88330 GCA_008642245.1 Bassia scoparia
GACATGAATATTCTCACTATGGGTTCATATGATAAGATCATTTCCAAGGAGAATTTGGGGCAAATGAGTCCATATGGGGACTTTCGAGTTCTAAAAGAAAAAAAACGAGAAACTCAAACGCTTGTAGTAGGCACTATGCTTAGTTTTGGGTACAAAATTGTTAGATATCGTTTCTCATGACCGTGTAGGCGTGACGAAAATTCCGACAAGGTTGAGCCGGTCGTCGAATGTCGTTTTCTTGCCGAAAAACGATTAAAATCGACAAAGAAACAAATAAGTGAGGTTATACATCACTGAAACAGTCCGCCGACAATTCTCGAAAAAATTGCAAAAATGTTTACTATGAGTCATTGATAATATGATGGGTCACAAGAAATTTGGACCAAATGAGTCCATACGGGGACTTTCGAGTTCGTTAAAGAAAAATAAAGCACGATAAGAAACGTCGGAATTTATCGCTCGAATAGGAGTCAAGGCTTAGCAAAAAGATGTTTAATATTTGAAGGTACCAGATACTGTCCGAGAATACTCGTTCTCTTTTTAAAAAATTCCAGTTGATGAAAAATAGGCCTTATATGACAAGTTTGAATTAGGCAAGTAGTATGTAGAAAATATCTCCGCGATAGAACAACATGTTCTAGCGTCTGTTTTTCATCACCGAGACAGAGTCGTTTAATTGAGAAAATCAAGCATAGTCCGAAAAAAGACATGTTGATTACATAATCTATCTTTCACTTCTACATCCTGCACTCTCTGACTCACCACTTTCTCCTGTCAATCCAATATTCTCGTAGAAAAAATTAATTTCCTCATTTCATCACCAATAATGAACCAAAAAAACTCTTCACTCGAAAGTTTTCCACACATCATTATTATTATATCGTGGTAGATGCACACTTCGCAATAGCTATTCCACAAAGACGAAGAGATATTTTCGTAGAGATAAATAGAGACACAGAATTTTATGTTCAAGTACAAGTGAACTAGATGATTAGAAGATGACTTTTGTTGATCCGATATAGGATGAAGATTGAAAACCAGTACACTGAAACGTATAAAGGAGTCGAAAGATCAGTTCTGAAAATGTCGTCGCCAAAGCCGGACAGTTTTAATCAGTTTACTTCACCTCAATTTATGAGGATGAGTTATACGAGCAACAACTTAGTTACACCATCAGTCACAAGTCATTGCCTTGCCTAGAGCTTCATAACCTTACTTTTCTATGACCTCTACGCTAACAATGAAGCTTTTCCGTGAGCAATGCAAAACCTTATTTCAGACATAGTCTCGGTATGCATCGCGATGCCATCGCCAACACCCCCATGACATGTCGTTTCGTTTATTGCGCCGAAAAGAAAATTGCCGAAATAACGACTTAGAAATGAAAAATGCAAGTTTATATAACATCAATTTGATAGATATTAGGTAACTACGTCCCTCCGCAATCAAATATCATCGGCATAGACAAATTAGAGCCGAAACCAAAATTGATTAAAAACTCTAACCACTGAAGTGTAAAACCATATGATCAGCATATATGAGTTGCGCTCCCAACTAGAATTCTATCATGAGGACAACCATGATCTTAGATAGCAGCTCCCATATCCACTATTCTGGAGTGGCATCTACGTTCTGCCATACTTCTAATAAAAAGATATAAACGTCTTATACTATCGCTGCGATAAGAGGTCGCAATATATTCTGTCAGTATTATTTGCGTAACGGTACCATGAACAGCCTGATTTTGTACCATCACTTAATGATTTCCTACGTGTTGAAGAAAAGTTTGTCCAGTAAGTCTCTCCCTTGAGCATCTCTGATAAAGAACGTTTACTCACCTTAAGAGTTATACTGAACCAAAGACCAAGCCGTTTTCTTGAAATCACGTTGATTCTCGAAACCTGATTCATTCCACACGATTCTATGCATTTTTAATATGACTTAAGATAATACATCTGTGGATCGTCATCAGATCACCGCACATCCATCGAGGCTCGATGTGATCTAAACATCCTACGATCTCGCATTGTTTTCGATGATTAGTTGATAAAAGTATCTGTATCCCCGAATAATATATATCTTACCTAGACATAAATGAACTTACAGTCATTGTATCTGAGATAATTTACCTTATGGATGGTTCCTTAAATACAAAAAGTACCAGCTATTTCGTGACATAGCCAACAAGAGTCAAATTGCAATCTCTTCTCTACCGTCTAAGAAATCTGGTTTTTAACCTAGTAACGAGATCCACAAAGTCATCAAACGAAATAGTAAACATACCGAATCGAAACGACTATCGACCAAGTGTTTGAACGATCTATCGAAGCTCTCATAGTTTAGATGCCTTGCATTTCAATAATAACTCTATCAAAGTAAGTTCTACAGCAAAAAATCTGATGTCTGGCATTGTAACTTATGCACTCTATGAAGGACATTAGCTCGCACCAAAGCACTTAAAATATTTCTTTGCCAAGGTTTTCTTCAATCTCTTTCCCGTGTTCGGAATGTCACTTTTACGTTAATGACAAAAACTAACCATTGGAGAAGCGATGGGATGTGCTTTGTCCATGTAAAGCGTTTCAACCTTTTCAGGTAGGTGATTAGGACAAAATACCACCTTCAGGTGGCCAATTTAATCCTAGACAAAATTTCGTTCATCTAAATCTTTGCATCCCAAATTTCCATAATATGCCATTACGTCCCAAGCTCTCGTTCCCAATGATATATCAGTATACAGGTCAACTAATATTAACCTTGCAAATTCAATACATCATCAGCCAGACCATTTTGATCGGTTGATTAGAAACACAAGAGCAAGGAATTTGAATCGATTTATATTTTTATATCCCCCGAAAACAGTGGGATTATATTCCTTATTTATCAACTGAAATAGAGGTCTATTCGGTTGACCGGGACAATATTCCGCAAACAACCAAACATCGTCTAAAAACATTCCCATACCTTTGGCCCTTTCATATCATAACCCTTAAATGTTCCATATATTTCTAAATCGAATAGAGATCCAAGGATTTGATATATGGAAGGACAAAATCTTTTAGTCTATTACTATTTATGGGACTATGTCTCAGTTCTATTTGAGTCCCGATTTCAAGTCTTCATACTAGTCGCTTTCATTATAACATACACTTGATATACCTAGAAAACTGGTCTTCTCCATGTTAACCTCTAGATAATGACCAACCTATATACATTTCCGGGCATTTCGTTTGGTACCCCGAAAGACGAAATAGCCCTACTGCTATAGATTACGCTGAAAAACATGAAGCTACCAGAACTTGGTCACAAAGATGCTTGCAGTATCTGTTATGTATTTTGGTATAACACTGAAACTACAACTGGCAGATCCTACAAATGAAAGTAGCCAAATTATTCCTAAACCCAAAATTTTGGGCCCCCGTTTTGGAGATTTTTAGTTCAATGAAAAAATAATTACTAATGTTTCGGAAGTTACGACAGAAAACGAGGACGGGATTGAATCTCTTTAACAACACATGAATATCAAAACCGCAAGGTATTCGGTCCATAACCAATTGAGCGAAAATCCTCGAGTCTAATTAAGACTGAAATTGTCCAAACATATAGAATCGAATGTTCATAGTTTAGACAATGAACATACCATTATAAATCCCATAGCCAGGCCTCTGGGCCCTCATAGGGAGTAAACTAGACTTCTGCATCCGCCACACAAATCACTAACAAAATCAATCATGCCTTTAGCTATATCTCTGCAAAAGCAAATTTCCAAATCTCTTCTTTCAGCAGTGTAGTGCAAAAGCACCAACCTATCAACATAATTCAGAACAAAGAGTAGAGCAACCGAAGCTATTTAGTTAACTGTCAGACATTTTTTAACTACCTATTATTTTTGTTTCCAAAAATCTGACTTGATAGACCGGGTGCGCCTAAATAATCGCACTGGCGGCTCGCTCACAATCCCGCTTCTAGTTTGCGAGTGTCTCAAATTTCCAAATCTGAGTCACGATTCACATGAGGTGTGTAACATCTTTCACTAATTGAAACGCTAAATCCCTTTGCAATAGGGACCTAACCATTTACAAAAAAGTTCATTACTGAGGAATTTTCAGGTTTATTTTGTTACCCAGGACTTTGATTATTCACCCGCTCCGTTTAATATATGAGCTAGAATTGGTATCTTGTTAGACCCCTTTATTGCAGGCAACAAAGCAACTGAATTTGCGACTACACTGACTATTATCAACTTAACTGACGTTCCCGCACGTGCAATGACCAAGGGTGAACTCATTGATTCAAACTTCAGATAAATTCTTTGCAGCAATTACCAGCAAACCCGAGATCATACCTTCCTTATCAAATCGTCATTAAAGTCCGCCCATCTAACACAGTAGACACTCAGCTTTTTTATCGCTGAAGTGAAAAATTTGAGGACATCGTGTCCTTGTTCTTTTATTAAGTAACTTCCTCAACTGCGAAAAGTTCAACCACCGGAGGCTTGAATCCCCTTTTCAAATCATCCTGTCTTCGCATGAAAACACATACATCACTAGACCCATGGCCCCAATTTTCAACACCAAAACCAATTCCAAATAATGAAGCTGAATCAGTTATGTCATAGCTTTAACGTACATGAAACCTCTTTTAGACACACAACTGTACTTTCCACCACCTTCAGAGGCCATACTCCTGAAACTCCTCACTCGATCATAAGAATCATCTTTAATACATCGACCCTGTGGTATACGTGTCTGGCGTTCGAAAGAGTCAAGGTTCGACTCCTTTAGAATCCCCGTTCTACCAAATATCCCTGGTATCAAAGGCTTTACGCATCTCATTACTCTCTAGTTTCACGCAGATAGATAATCAAATAGACAGAAATTCAAAACAATAATTCATGGATTGCAAAGGTCCTTGCTAATTTTAATGTCGTTTTCCCTTAATTTAAATCCCCATAGATTGCCATTCCCATCCATCTTTCTGATTCCTTAAGCACTCGCATATGGACACGTTCTATACCTGTGAGATTTATCCACTTTGCAAAATGAGATAATTCTAGAGCATTGAGTATACCTAGAACCACATCTAGCCCTCATCCTTACACCATTTGTTTCCACGCATACTCCATAAAAGTATTTATGGCAATCTTCAATTCTGATAGATCTCAGTAATAGCTCATAGGTGTATGAGGTACTAAAAGTACTCATATAATTAAAACAGCTGCTACAAAGAGCCATAGCTATCCATGCTCATTACCCAAGCAATCCTGAACCTAAGCTTTCGTCCCATATAATATCCAACGTACTTACCGTGATCCGTGTGAGATATTTACTATTTTAAGCAGAACATCAAACCACTGGCAAGTCATTCATTTTATTCACACTACAGTTACGGTATTTATCAGAAGGAAGATCTTGCTAATACCTACAACATAGTGAACCATTTGTCCTGTAAATCAAAAGCTCCCTTTAAGCCTTTGGGAAGAGTTTTGGCTTCCCTTCCCCACCCTCAAGCCAATAATGCTGTAAGTTTTGTCTTTGACGTCATCCGAATACGTCATGTGTTCGTCTTCATTTTCTATCATAAGTATTGCTCTATGTGCTTCACTAAAATAACATTCTTAGTCACTTGTGCATACAAAGTCACTTAAGTACAATATGCCATTGATAAACCCCATATCTTCAAGACTAACTTATTTCTTACAACTCGTAAATTTCTTTGTCCATTAACCAGATTAGCACCAAAACGTCGAAACGCTCGTAGGAGGCAGTATGTTTAGTATTTGGGTACCAAACTGTTGGAATACTCGTTTCTCATGACCGTGAAGGCGTGATAGAAATTCCGGAGAAGTTCGAGCCGGATCACCGAGATGTCGTTTCTTGGCCGAAAAACGTGGATTATACATCACTTAAATGAGGTCCCCGGACAATTCTCGGAAAAATTTCCGAAATGTTTACCATGYGTTTATATGATGATATGATGGGTCCAAGGAAGATTTGGGGGCCAAATGAGTCCATACGGGGGACTTTTGTGTCCGTTAAAGAAAAAACGAGAAAACGTCGAAACGCTCGTAGGAGGCAGTATGCTTAGTATTTGGGTACGAAACTGTTGAAATAGTCATTTCTCATGACCGTGAAGGCGTGACAGAAATTTCYGYCAAGTTCGAGCCGYGTCGCCAAGATGTCGTTTCTTGGCCGAAAAACGTGGATTATACATCACTGAAATGAGGTCCCCGGACAATTCTCGGAAAAATTGCCGAAATGTTTACCATGAGTTCATATGATAATATGATGGGTCCAAGAAAGATTTGGGAGCCAAATGAGTCCATACGGGGGATTTTCGAGTTCGTTCAAGAAAAAAAGAGAAAACGTCGAAACGCTCGTAGGAGGCAATATGCTTAGTATTTGGGTACAAAACTGTTGGAATAATAATTTCTCATGGCCGTGATTCCCGTGAAGACGTGACAAAATTTCTGAACAAATTCAAGCCGGGTCGCCGAGATGTCATTTCTTAAGCGAAATACGTGGATTATACGTCACCGAATCGAGGTCTCCGGACAATTTTCGAAAAAATCGCCGAAATTTTAACAATGGCTTCGTATGATAATATGATGGGTCCAATAAAGATTTGGGAGTCAAATGAGTCTATACGCAGAACTTTTGAACCTGTTAAAGAAGAAAAACGAAAAAACGTCGAAACACTTGCAGAAGATAGTATGCTTAGTATTTGAGTCAAAAACTGTTAAAATGGTCATTTCTGATGGCCGTGAAGGCGTGACGGATATTCTGAACAAATTCGAGCCAGGTGACGYAGAGATAATTTTTTCGCCGAAAAACGTGGATTATATATCACTGAAATGAGGTCTRCGGACAATTTTCGAAAAAATCGTAAAAATTTTAACCTTGYGTTCATACGATAATATGATAGGTCCAAGGATGATTTGGGGCCAAATGAGTCTATACGAGGGACTAATGTGTCATTCGGGATTTCAAAGTCTTCATTAGTCGTTTCCACTTGAATAGAAACGTTTTATGACCTAATAAACCCCTATATAATTTCCGGGCATTTCGTTTTTGGGTACCCCGAAAGCACGAATTAGCCCTACTGGCTATAGATTACGTGAAAACATTGAAGCTACAGGAACTTGGTCAACAAAGATGCTTCAGATTATGCTGTTATTATTGGTATAAACTGATACACTAGAGCTAAAGAAGTACTAAATGTCCAAACCAAGGGGACACCTTTTGGAGTATAATGAAAGATAATTACTAAATGTTTCGGAGTTACGACAGAAAGAGAGGACGGGATTGAATCCATAAACAATGATTCATATAACCARTTGGAATCTCATTCTAATGAAACTATGAAAGGGATATGCATAGTAGACAATGAACATACCATTAATCRCATAGCAGCTGCCCATAGGGATCTGTCATCGCCACACAATCACTACAATCAAACACTTACTGCATAGCCAATCAACTTGATCAGGTGAGCAAAGAGCACAAATCAACATGATCAGGTGAGCAACGAGCATAGCCTGTCAGTGATTATATTTTTTCCAAAACTATGACCGTGTCGCTCTATTAGCAATCGCCCATTTCGCTTCTGTGTCCAAAATTTCCAAATTGATCAAATCACATAGGTGGTCAAACTAGGATTTTGAAACGCTAACGTTTGAAGCTATCCATTAAAAAAGTTCATTACAGAGAATTCAGGACCTCCATATTATACGGCTAGGATTTTACCTAGTGAGTTACTCCGTAATATAGAGCAGGATTTGTACTTGTTAGATTATTCCAGGGCAACAAAGCAATGAATACGACTACACTGACTAGTAATCAACTTAACTGACTTCCCGCAGTGCAATTGACCAAGGGTGAATCATTGATTCAAACTCAATAAATTCCTTTGCAGAATACAGCKACGGAACTCTTTCAATCGCATAAAGGCTCCTTWACAAGTAGGCTCAYCTTATCCTGAAGAAATTTGAGGACATCMTGTCTCTGTTCTTTTATAAGTAACTTCCTCAACTTGCGAAAAGTCAACACCGGAGGTTGAATCCCCTTTTCAATCATCTCTTCCATGAAAACACATGCATCACTAACCTGCCCCTTTTCACACAAACCATTGATAAGAACTGAATAGGTATGCATGCTTGGTACATACCTTTTTGACATCATGTACTTCCACACCTTCAGAGCCATCTCTGACTGATCACTGTCAAAGAACATCTTTATCATCACTGTATACGTGTCTGCGTCAGGCTCGCACACTTTGATCATCTTTCTAAATACCCTGAAGGCCTCATCAGTCTGACCCTGTAGTATCAAACTGTTCAAGATAACATTGCAGGTCCTTGCATTAGGTATAATCCCTTTATCATCCATCTCTCTTAAGACTCGAAACACGTTATTGAATTTATTCACTTTGCAAAATGCAGTAATTAGAGCATTGTATACTACCACATCTGCCTCTACACCATTTTTCACCATCTCCATAAAAGTATTTATGGCATCTTCAATTCTATTCTCTATACCATAGGTATGGACTAAAATACTATAAATAAAAGACGTTGGCCTACAGCCATTAGCATCCATGCTCTTAAGCATCCCGATAGCTTCATCAACTCTACCTGCTTTACAAAGGACATCAACCATTATACCATAAGTCACTATATCAGGATTGCAACCTACATGAACCATTTGTCTGAAAATCTCCCTTGCCTTGGGAAGATTTGGTTCCCTTCCCCACCCCTCAAGCAATATGCTGTAAGTTTTTGAGTCAGGATAATATTGTTCTTTCATTTTATCAAAGATCTCTTGTGCTTTCCTTACATTCTTGGACTTGCATAAAGCACTTAGAAGCCCATTAAATGCAGCTAGATTCMGAGTTACACCGTATTTTTCCATAACATTGAATGTATAGAGTGCCTCGTCCACTTTCTGCATCCTAGCATACCTTCTCATAATGATGCAAAATGTCTCAACACTTAGCATCCCCCTGCTCCTCATAGTGTTGACAAGATTCCACATAATCTCAAACTGCCTTACTTTTGGCAAAACCCATCATCTGTATGATACGCTTCACACTATGAGAGTAATACCGCTGCTTGCCTGCCCACTCGAAGAAACGATATGACACCATACCAGCATTTTCAAATCTTTTAGAAACATTGTCAACAATCTCAGGGGAAGCACCGACCCCAACCCGACGCCGCTATGATCGAGCTGACATCTAGTCAACTTTTGGGCTAGACATCATAATTCTACATATTTTTTTGAATGTAACATAGACAGATCTTTAGCTGCTGGTCTGTAGTGTACGTTTTCATAGCAATGCCCCATTGTGAAGTTAATTTCTCTGCAGTGGAAGTGAAGTCCTAACCTATCCCCAGTCACCACTTGACTCAATTATAATATCCACTGAACATGAGAACATGCTAGTGCATCAGTTGTACTCTGTAAACAAAAAAAAAGTAAAATAAATAAAATTAGATAGCTTATGAAACGACTCATATACTAATAAGCTAGTTTGCTCTAATTTACTCCCTTATCACCGTAATGTTTGAGTTAAATTGAGTCCATACTTTATATTTTGAGATATGCAAAACACAGATTTCGCACTTAAATTGAGTGTTTCATATGTGCATAACTACAGAAGATTTACAATTATAATTTTATCACTTACAGTCTTATAACAAACGAAAATTGCCACTTACAATCTTACAGCCAAATAAGTCGGCAATTTGCAATTTACAGCCTTAGAGTAATTGAAATTGCAGGCAGGTTAATTTTCCGGCAATTAACAACTTATCAGTCATAACATCATTAGTGACTTAAAAAAATTAACTCCTCAACTCTATATTAGGCCAACAAAAAAAAAAAAAGAAGATTGCATTAAATAGAAAGAGTGAAGTAAAATGAATCAAGAATTGAAAACAAAATTCCATTACTAGACTGCTCTAAATTCTTACGCTTAAAGCTCGGCCAAAAATTGTTGGTGATTGAAATGATCAATGTTAAAGGACACAAAGCAAATTGTTCACTTTATCAGAAATTTGCATCAGCTGATACATAAACCCTAAATGCGACAATGGTGAAGCGTGAAAAAAGCAGCACGACTCGACTCATACCGGACCTTGAAGCTTCAATGGAATGACAGGGTTAGGTTATGAAATACTCCGTACTGTAATAAAAATAGAATGGGATATAAAATAACAGCAATATGTAGCAATTAAAAGTGAGAAAGAAGATGAAATCATACTGCAGTTGAAAGAGATGACAGCGAAAGCCCTTACCAGTTACCTCAAGGAGATTGAATTGAATAATAATGATGAACACACAACACACCAGTACAGGCACACAGTAGGTTCAGCGATTTCAAAACAAAAATAATTTGGAGGCTGAAAAAGCGAAAACATTCAGAATAAACCTATAAACCATAAACCCAATTTCTTGACCTAAAGGACTAAGTGGGCAAACTGCTTCTGAAATTCACGATTCCAGATTTTGTGACGAATTTTAATCGGAGATTGAGAGGGAGGATAATGACTTTTTAAGGATATCAATGTGATTACTGATTATGTCAATACCATGATATTTGTCATTTTATTTTATTTTAATTACAAAGGATAAAGAGAAGAGGAATCACAATTTTTTAAGTCATGGGCATATTAAATGATTCTTTTTGTGGGGTGATTTCATTTAATAGAAATAGACTAATAGTAATGAGAATCATAATCCATAGTAATGGCCTAATGGGGTTTGTTTCATTTAATAGTAATAGACTAATAGTAATGGGGTTTGTTTCAAATTTAGGTTAAGGAATTCAAACAGGGCATTACATTTACAGCATTACACAACTCAACTATGGAGTATGGAGTAGTAATCTTCATTTACATATGATAAGTATTCTCCTGTATAGTACTCCGTATAACAGAATCAGAATCAGAATCAGAATCAGAATCAGAATCAGTAGCAGTGCTTCCACAAAACAACAATTAATATGACGAGTGGAGAGATGGAGATCAGAGAAGTAAAACTGTTGATAAATGTTCAGAAAATGTTCTCAGTTAGAGAGGACTTTATGCCAACAGATACATACTACTATTCTTCCTGTTGGCTCTAAAAAGGATAACCTGAATATACTACCGAGTACTATACAACTTGTGTTCTTGACGCTACAATCAGCCCATTTTAAAAACATGGGCTCTAAAAATATTATGTTACAATCCCATCATTATCATTATCATTATCATTACCATTATCATTATCCTTATGTAATGCTGCTGACTGCTCACACATTTCTACTACCATGTCAAAGGAGGCAAAAATAACAACAAAAATATAACAAAAATAAAATAAGAAAAGAATTAACACTTTTGCCATGTCCCGAGTCAACCTTTCAGGTTTTCGTTTTCACCTTCCTATTAGGCTTCAAGTCAACCACAATCACAGTTATGTTGTCTTTGCTTCCCTTTTGGAGAGCAAGCTTCGACAGGTACTCTGCAGCTGCTTGGGCTGCCAAATCTACCCCATTGCCTCTGTCTGAAGTTATATTTGCGCCGTTTTTCTTATGCCACAGAAGAATTCTCCTTCGWGCTGCATCGCACACTTCTTCATTTGTCAGGACATCCCATAAACCGTCACTGGCCAGAATCAGGCAATCATCGTCTTTTGCTCGCTGAACTATTGTCACTTCTGGATCTGGTATAATCCATGGCTTCAAGTAGCGATCACCTGAAATAAAGTTAAATTACATATGAGCTCTCAGTTGGCTTAAGGTGCTGGTCTACGGAACCACAGTTTATGGATTTGATCCCCAGTGGAGTCTRGCTATTTTTCTTTTATTTGACTCCACCAATGGGTTTCCCGCTAGAAGTCCCAAGCCTGAAAAGGAGGGCTACGGTAGGCCAATGTAAAATTTTGTCACATCGTATGACATGAACCAAAATGAAACTGGCAAAGTCAATGAATCACAACATTGATCAATACATTGGAATGAACTATGCAATCAATGTCAGCCTCAGACTTCTCAATACACAACAACTAATCATGTGGCCATGTCTCATATACACTCAAACATAGTATTGAAAATTAATATCTTATATATCTATGACAACTTGGATAGTGGATAGTGGATATGGAACTAGAACTCTGGCACAAAGAATCATATCGGGCAGTATGTGTAGCTTCAATAAGTGTRTGGAACTCTGGACTTCAAATATAGACAATAGACATGACAGTTCAATGAAAATGATTAAGCAAACAAACTATTCCAGATTATATGAAAATATCCAAGATCTTGATGACCAAAGATGCATCAACAACACTACAGGTACATGTGGCAATAATAACTATCGTTACAGACCTATAGCCTCAACGACAATAGATTCAATATAAGCTTTTCATCCAAAAAAAAAAAGAAAAAAAAACTTCAAAAATTGAAATTGATATATTGTTAATTTTGCTTAGTTTAGTGATTTTAATTTGAAAACATGGTCATAAATGAAGTAGTTACGTAATAAGGTTAGATGCATACTTCCAACAAGGGGAAAAAAACGCTTGACACATCTTAAATGACAATAGAGACAGCTAGCCATAGACAATAACACAGCCTATTCATCTCATTCACACATCACCGCATTACCAAGCACACAGACACTTAATATGTTTTCACCAATCTCAAGAATGTGTAAAATACTTGTAGTTGTTCTTTTCTCTCACCTTTATCGAGGAAAGCACCCAGCCTTTCAGTCAATGGCCAACAAACGAAATTCCGCAAGAATAATCCTATTTAAATCCCTAAACTCTAGCTCTTCCTTTTGTCATTTGATAGTAACTTTGGAATCGACTGGTTTTTAACCCAAGCATTAAATCAGAAAAATGAGGACCCTTGACATCGACAAGACTAATACTTCTTGATTTGCAGGCAAAATTAACAAGTTGAAAATTCCCCTGAACATTCATTAACAAGCTGAAAATTCCCCTGAACATTCTCTATCATCCAAGACTTACACATATAACTGTCAAAGATTGTACTGTGTACAGGAAAATTATTAGTAATAGACAACTCCAAGCAACCATATGGATGGCTGAGACCAGTAACATAGACTTAAACTCTTCATCTTGCCTCAAAATTTGTAATGAACCAGTGAAAAAACAAAAAAAACCTAAGGCGCTCTTAGGCAAAAAGGATCTTCCAGCCTAAGCGCAAAGCCAAGCGCGAGCTTCATCGAGGTGAAGCTCACTTTTAGTCATTGAACAATTTTTCACTCATGCATACATAACTCGCTAAAATAAATCATCAAAACACATACAAACAATATTGATAAGCCAACAAAAGATCTACATATCATTATTTCCTAACAATATTATACAAACAACACAAATAGTATGTCATATTAATATAATTTTTCTTCATCTTATGCAACAAAGATACTATCTTTTTTAATACAAAAGATTTTATTTTGATCTTTATTTTGTTCATTTTATTTCCTTTTCTTTCATTTTAGATGGGCTCTTGGCCTATTTTTTTATGTTAATGTATGGTGTAACCCATTGTAAACACAGATAAAAGAATAAAGAACATGCATATATCATATAAACAAACATTTCAATCAAGCACAAAAAAGGGCAAGGCGTGCTTTTTTCTGCCTTAATCGAAATCGCCTTGCCTAGAGGTAATAAAGCACTCATTTGATACTCAATTATGAATCTGGAGACTTTGCACTTACGATTCAGACCAAAAACCATGCAAAAGCACATGGCAATTTTAGATTTTTAGGTGAAAGGAATATCCATATCTTTTGCACTTGGTAGTATAAGGCTATATGGCAAAAAACCCTTCATTCTGAAAATAAGTTTTCAAACCACTTCATGATTCCCTCCCGCCCCACAAGATCATTAATCTGGCCAATCCCTTCACTAAGACGTTAGAACTGAACTACTAGGCCTCCAAAAAAAATCAAGAGCTCGTTTTGAATTGTATTGAAGATAATCCTGCATCTCTGAGTTCTCTGTATAACTTGATATCCTAATTCTTGGTACCATTACGGTTACATGGCCAGTTTCATAACCGCATTTGTGTTGTCTATACAAATATTGCAAAGCATACAACAAACAGAAGTGAGTGTTGTACAGAAAAGTCCAAGGGTCAATTCAACTAATATTTTCTGCTTATATGATATGCAGATGGCATAGCAGTTTGTCCTACCCACCCTCCTATCTCGCAATTAAAGTTTTGATCAATCTGCATTCTACTGCCTAATGAGTTGGATTTCGACAAATCCATGATAGTTTCTCACAGACCTAGGATTGGCCTTTGAATCCTGTATAGATCACATGAACTGCGAGTATAATCTAGCCTTTCAACAAATCCAATGCAGGGCAATGTCGGGGTYGGGTGGGGAGTGACCAGAATACCAAATCGAGGGAGCAGCTCAAAATCTAAACAGATAGCAGAACAGCAGAATACTTAATACAATCTAAAAACAAAGTCGTAATAACATCACAGGGAGTACAATTGTACTCAATAAGCCAATAATTCATTTTTGCTTTAAATAGATATCAGTGGTAAAATATCATTCATTCATTGCTAGATAAGGGAATGCTAGCTGAGCTATCACGTCCAAGTGTCCAACATCAGACCCAACACCCTAAGAAAGTACCAGGTAGGTAAACAACAGAGAGAGAAGAAAAACAAATGGATGCCAACAAACAAACAAACATAAAGATCAATATCTGTACCCTAAACTCAGCAGCAGATGTATTTCTATTCTACGATATTCTCAAGCTCCACTCTGATTGATAAAATCAACAGTCTAGTGAGCACAAGGCTGCTATTGAAAATGCATAACAATCTGATATACCAATCCTCAAGGGCATTCTACAGATACATAAACAACTCTACCATATAACCTGCAAGAGATTGAACCTTATCCCATGAGGTGCTACTAGCTAATGGACCCTTCGTGGTCATTATAAGTCACCAGATTTCATCATAGTCAGGGAATATGGAGAATCAGAATTTTGAAACTATGCCTAACATTTCATCAGACCACAAGGACATCATCACCTCAAGATCTAATTATCTCAATGGTTCCTAACAGCTTTGTCCGGCATCACWTCTCACACCAAAYTATTTCAACCTCAAATCTATTTACAGGACTGGGTATACACATGCAATTGAAGAGGAATACACAAAAAAGACATAACAGAAAGYTAATCTATAAGATCAAAGTAGAGTTTTYGTATCAAATGCGTACCAATTGATCTTGACATAGCAAGAACACCAAAAACACGGTAGCCATTCCACTGTATAACCTTGCCATCAGCAGCTTCTATCCGATCCCATTCATCTTTACGATCAGGCTAGAACAAAAACAGTTAACATTAAGCTTCAACAGTCCCTGAAACAATCTACAGCAGAACCATATAATGAACTACAAAGAGCAAAGCAGCAATTAGTGACCTACTTTGTGGTCAACGGACAGTGGCATAGGTGCTTTTCCACGGCAAAGAACCGCCCTTGAATCACCGCAATTAGCAACTATGATATGGGTTGCACAAACAATGGCTACAACTGCAGTTGACCCGACAGTTTCAGGGGCAATAGGGTCCACACTGGCTTCAGAGGCATTGCTGCTTTCTCCAGAAGGCCTTTGCTTTACCCCTCCTACCTCAGCATCAACTTTCAGGAAACAACGCGAGAAGGCATTCTCCCATCGCTGTTGCAAATTCTCCTCAGATTTTCCAGTTAAGAAGCTCTCTTTGACAGCATCAATTTCCTCTGCCAGTGCTTGATGCAAGTGATCACGACAATAATTGGCAACCTAAAGGCAAGTAGGGCATAAGATACTTGGCCAACCGAACAAAATTCTTATAATACCTTTTCACTTWTCATTTTTTCAATATGCTAATCACAACTGTCCAATTTGTCAAACTAACCCTCAGTATGGATATTTCTTATGCAAATTACATGTAGTTTTTACAAAACAAAATCAACTAATAAACAATTTAAATGCAGGCTAATAGTAGTGCACAAAAGGAGGATTGAATGGAGGAAAAGACAAGTATGTACCTGACAGCCCCCATGTCCATCATATACACCATAGAAGTGCACAACCTGGCTTAAACTTTCACTAATTCCATTCAATATAGTTTCACCCTTGAACATTTTGGTAGGAAGTCTCTGGAAGCATGGCACTACTGCGAGAGCATCTTCCATCTCTGGCCTTCTACCACAGATAGATGTAAATCCCCAGAGAGACACAGATTCCATATCAAAAGCACACTGGCTACTCATTGTTCTGGCAATCTTTTCATGAGTCACTCCATCACCAGGCAGCAAAGTTGAATCGCGTACTTCATTMCCCTCCACATCAAGATCCTCCGCCACAGCCAATACATCTCCCATAGGCTCCAATCCAGCATTCACCTCCAACTTCTTATTATTAACCGTGACTTCGGATTCTTGAACACTCTTATCCAGGTCAGCGGATGCAGGTGAATGGGGCACAGAATTAGGCTCGGATGCCAAGAATTCCTCGCCATCGAGGCTACTTCTCTCACTATTTACAGAATGGGAGGTTGATAATAACCCATCCTCTTCAGTTTGTTGATGAATGTTATCGCTAGAAACACCACAGCTATCATTTTCAGTTGAAACATTAGCCGAATCAGGTACTGTATCATTCTCCTTTCTACACAAAGGCTCCTTGACAACTACAAGCCTCGGTACTGTATCTTCACAATAGGAACAATCTTCTCCCATCAAAGAAGAATCCTCTGTCTTCATCACCAAATAACCTCGTACAAAAACTTAAAGGAAAAAAAAAGAGAAAAAAAAGGAACTGAATCTATTACTATTAGCCTAATGACCTGGTAGAAGCTATGAGTATCTTCACTTCACTGATGAAAAGGGTACCCATTACAAATAAGCGCAAACTCATCGCCCGTGCTATGTCGTCCACGGAGTCCCTCTCTTTCATAGTAATCAATCGATCAATCAATCAATCAACAGAAGCGCAACCCCGGTTCGGCGCCTGTCTGTCTATTCACATAGGCACGAGATGATACCCAGAAAAATAGTTCAGCWAGAAACCGGTTGACCAAACAAAGAGTAGTGAAGTGGCTATTGATGAAGATAGCAAGAATGAATTCAGTAGCACATGAATCACCAAATCAAGAGTGATTCAGTTACCTAATACAATAAGAAGCAAGTAGCAGATGCCAAGTGAGGGAGCAGCCCAAATCAAATCAAATCAAATCAAATCAAATGAAACGAAATCTAATCTAAGTATGAAAATATCAGAGTACCGTGGTTGTTGAACCCTTTAACCCTACTGAGTTAGTAGTATTCATAAATTCATACAAAGATTAGGAAGCCAAAGAGAAAAAAGAAAGATGCCGAAAATGGCCCCCAGAAACTAAGATGAGACAGAGAAAGTAGTGATGCAGAAAGAAAAGGAAGAAGAAGAAGAAAAGGAAGGGGGGGTCATGAAAAAGGAGAAAGATGATGAAGACAAACCCAGAAAAAGGGGGGTAAGAAATCACAGGAAAGTGGTGGTGCTACACCCACCCACGCAATTAAACACACACAAGATTAGATTAGATTAGATTTGATCTCATCTGATTGATTAGTTACCCAGATCTGACGACATCCCATCCATCCAAGTACCCAAATTCGATGGATCAAATTCAAAATCAAAATCAAAATCAAAATCTAGACTTGTTTGTTTCCAGAAATTAAAAAAACAAGCACTTCCTTTCCTACTTACTTGGGTAGTATTATTATGTATAAAAATCGGATCCAAAATACTGATTGTAATAACTGGAGCAGATTCTATTAACTTGTATGTGTAATAATAAGGGCTGTATTGTTGTTGTTGTTGTTGTTGTTGTTGTTGTTGTTGTTGGGTTGCTGCTCTCTGTTTTTGTTTTGGTTTTGGTTTTGGTTTTCATTGTTCTCGTGCTTATTTTCTTCCATGTATTTCTGCCACCTGTGTTCTTCCTGATAAGGTTCTCTCACTTACCCATTTATCACCTCCTCCTTTTTTTCTCTTTTCTCCTTTTCAACTAATTTCCTCCATCTCCCTTTCCTTCCCCRTTTTCTCTCTTTCCCTTTATTATACGGCATCATTACCGACTCCCCGTAACTATAAATCATTCATTTCYTTAATCTAATTTACCACATAAATGGTCACAATTTATTTACGGAGTTACGGTTCCTCTTAAATTTAGTAATCAACCAAAARAATCTACGAAGCACTCTACATTATTATGTTGCATGATGTTTTTGCGTTGAATTCATYAAACTCAAAAGAAAATATGTTAATAAACACTTTAAACTCAACTCATTTTAGGTCGAATTTGAGCTTTGTTCGAGAAATCAAGACTTTGATGACTTCAACTAAGAAAGTTAAAGTTTGACTCGAGATATTCAAGGATATGCATGACCATCCTTCTATTTGAGCAAAACTAAATATTATACAGTAATTATAGTTAGAATGTAGATTAAATAATGCACAATAATAAGTTAACTTCACAGAGGGAAAAGTTACAGTAGTAATCCAAATCCTATAGTAGGTGACATGATGATTATACAATCAAAGCCTTTAAAGGCAAAATAAATATATCACAAGTCACCAAAAAACTTCTAAAAAAAAGAAAGAAAGAAAACATGTAGACTATGGTCTATGGGTGATAGTGTTATAGCTTGTTCGCGAATAATTCTTGCTTTGCTCGGGCAAAACTTCATTAGTTCTCTAATCATGATGGCTTGGCTCATCAAGCTTCAAGCTCAATCAAACTTAACGAACTCAAGCCGAGCTTAGCTCGTTTGAGTTCAATTTGACCAACCTTAGTCGGGAGTATGAGATGGGCATGTTAATAATGTGCTCCTATCTGCAAGGAGTAAATATATTAGAGACTCACTCACCCTTTACAATAAACACAGGCACCTTCATAAAATATACTTGTAAGAAATACAAGTAAAATTAACAATTGGTAGCTTACCTACTTTATTGTGTAACCCTTTGACGACATCAAAATTTTTGTATGTATATCCAACAAAGCTTATGTCTTCTGGTGTCTTCATAGTCTGTTAGCAATTGGTAGCTTAATTAGGAGGTGACTGCATATCTTTATAGTTCTTCTTAATGTAATCATATACATTACACTGATTCAACCTTTTGATGACCCATTATGGAAGAAATCTCATAACAGAGCAATTTGCTATTATAAATGAGTTAGTGATGAAGAAGCTTAGGAAGATAAGCAAATATAATTACCTTGCGATAAGGTCCAGATCCGCTTTTTACTTGAGGTTGGGGGTTCTCCTATACAAGAATTACATTTGCAATAAGTAAGATACATGTGATAACTTGTAKTGTAGTTCAATTTAAGAACATCTTCACCACTATCAATCTATCATATCTATCTTAAAAATTAAAATATCATGAGCAAAGCCAAAATTAACATTAATCATAGGATTAATAGACCCTGCACAACTTCCCTCTCCCACAACCTCACAAGTCACACTGCACAGCCCTTGATCGCCGGCTCATGAGCTAGTATCAACTGACAAGTACATACTCTATGCTAATGAAGACCAGAAAGATATGCAAACAAATATAGGCCAGAAAGATAGACAAAAATAATTAAACTAAGGGCGGGTTCATAATAATGTGCAATGACACATTTAATTACCTCTTCAAATGACATGAAATTCTGTGTATCAAGATCTCCATTCACCTCTGGCTTAAAGGCTGCTTCCATTTCATAAAGTTTGTCCCATATAATATCTTTGAACCAAGGGTGAGCCTACTCAAACTCAAATTAATTAGTATATTATGTTAGAAATTGAATTGAAGATATATACTTCGTATATATATTGAGAATGTACTGTATTTACTTTTATTTCTGCTGCGCCTTTGGTGCCTAACCTATTTTCTACATCACACATCAATCTACAAATCAAGTCTTTGGCTTCAGGTGACAATCTGACTTCAGGCGGAAATACTAAGTGATGCCTCCAATGTACAATCTGTCACAATTCACCAATTAGTATACTTCTTTAAAAATTACTGTCAGACTCCATTGACTGCATGCAGTTTATATCAACYCCCTAATTGCTACATTGAGTTTTGATGCATTATCTAATATTCTTCTAATAGCATTTGCTAAATTTTAATGGAATGTTAGCATGAAACAAAGGAATAAATCCGCAAAA
>SNQN01000316.1:100627-131268 GCA_008642245.1 Bassia scoparia
GGGGACTTTTGAGTCCGTTAAAGAAAAAACGAGAAAACGTCGATCGAAACGCTCGTAGGAGGCAGTCTGTTTAGTTTTTAGGTACAAAACTYTTGGAATAGTCATTTCTCATGGCCTTGAAGGTGAGACAGAAATTTCYGAAAAATTTGAGCCYGATCGCCGAGATGTTATCACGATGCCGGGTGTGATGGTGATGTCCAATTTGTTTCGTGTGGGTGTCTTACATTCTTACCATATAAAACGTATGTAATGATGATAAATTGTTATTTCYGTTATGACAAAGTATTAGGTATATCGGATGTACAATAAATTTACTGTGCATCAGATTATAGTAACGCTTTTGGCTAATATAGTAACCTTTTTATCTATATAGTGACCCTTATTATTTATTACTATATTGATGTAAAGTGAAAATGAGTCACTATATTGATATAAAYAGTCACTAWGTTYATATAAAAGGTAACTATATGCTTGATGCACAATAAATTTATTGTGCATCTAATGCGTACAAATACCTTCCGTTCAATTATATGTTAGCACTTGTTTGTTAGTTTTATTGTTTTTGTAATATAATTCAATCCTTTTGGGTTAGGCGTTTAAACTTTAAAATTTGTTAACGAAATAATATTTTGTAATTTGTATGAAAAAATGTCATTACATTATAATAAAGATGATTGTGGCCCGGGCCCCCGGGCCGACATATACGATGAGGCCTTTTGATCGGACCAAGCTGGGTTTGAATTTAGCACTAAAGTTGCTACCCAAATCCCGTGATATTAGAATAAGTTTTTTCGGGCCGGGCCAAAAAAATGAACTTAAGTGTATGATATTTGATTTTCAAAATCCACCCAAAAAATTAAGGAAATTGGGTCGGGTTGCCCAATGTCTACGAAACTACAATTTGGCGTGGCGGCTAGGTTTGATCGGCTACATTATAAAGCAATCAACACAAACAATATTATTACGGTTAGGTTAGGTTTGGTTTAGTTTGGAAAATGATCAAATGGTATTATATGGCTTGGTTTGGTTTGGTTTAGTACTCAACCGCACCAAACGGACCAAGTTCAATCCTAGGTGAATCAGTTGGAATAGTGTCATCAATGATGAGTATTATATTATTCATCAATGACGAGTCTAGCAGAGTGAAGGAAACTAATCAGTAGTTAAAACTCCCTACCGTTCTAGAGATCACGGCTCTGAGCTTATCTCTGCCTTAGTGGTTTCTATTATTATTAGGTGGGAAGCTTATTCAAATGGATCGTTGCTCTATAGATAGACGAGCAAGTATCCATAGCAAGTGCCATATATACATAACTGAATGAGTATTTAATAAGATGAATACATATCACAATATGGACTTGAGCTGAATAGAATAGCATATGAAATTATGAATGAATGAGATGGGAGTGATGATGTGAGTGAGTGAGTGGGTGTGGCAATGAAGTTGTTGAAGTAGAAAAGTGGTGTGGTGATTTGCAACATAAAATGAGCAAATAAAGGAAATGGTGAATATAATGGAGAGGTAAGCAGTTAAGTAAGTGATTGATGATGATGAGGGGTTGACTTGACTATAGATTCATAGATTTAGATAGTCCGTGATAGTAGTAGCACAAGACAACGATTGACATATATAGTAGAGTACAACATACTGTATATAAGGAGGCAGTAGGCAGGTGTAAACAGTTGACTTTGGATTTTTGACAGCCGAAATTACAACAGTAGCTTCTTGCTTTTAAAGAATATATGGACTCGATCGATGACGTACGTTTATCACCCTGCTCTGTTGCTAGTAACATCACAACCAATTAAGTTCCTACCAACTTTCCTTCCTTCTATGTATTATTCCTCTAAGCTACTATCACGTACTACCACATCAATCACAAGTCAGAAGTCAGAAGAGCGGCTCAATAATTAACGTATAATTTGTCAGCGATTGCCTGTTGACCTATGAAATTGCGATTGATAAAAATAATTATATATTATGTATTTAATTAAATGTTTAGATATTGATATATTATATTATATACTATAATGTCATAACGATTATTACAATAACTATATTTGATTCAATCAATTCCATATATGTTTAATTCAATTTGGATAATGATCGATAGTTGAATTTTTCACTAATTATTATAATAAATAATAATATGTCTTTTTATGGTAATTTAAACAACATCATCAAGTTTTATATTAAGACCTTAAGGTATTAAAGTCTTTGCATCATCAATTCATTAGGTATTATCGATTAAGGGGGGACATCTTCCTCCCCCTTCCTTATTAATAGAGATATTATAATATAAATAAGAATGCCTTCATTCATTCCTTCAATTCGTCACCCTCCGATCCCCTACGTGGCTAGTGGCTACCTTACTTCTTGGTCTTCCTCCTCGATCAGTCCTCACCCATCATCATTCATCGTACATTCGTCATTCATGCATGCATGGCCGGTGGCCGGTGGCCGGTGGCCGGTGGTCCATCTTCCTTTACTCGTTTTTCACCCAAGAAGAGTGACCCTACACATGCATACATATCACATATACACCCTTTGCTTCATTCACTGTCCCCCTTTATTTCATTCCTCCCCGTCAAATCTGAAATCTCTATCATTTCACCATCCAAGTCATCATACCCACTACTAGCTACGTACTAACATTATTTCCTTTTATTTTAACTACCTTGCATTGTCTACGTATCCAACTATTCTTACCTTCTCGATCTCCATTCATTTACATATTACATACCAACTATATTTCACTATCTATCCTATAACGTATTGCTTCTTACACATACTCCGTATATAAATAATCATCACGTATATATCTACTCTATTATATATTATACGACACACATACTTCATCTTTTTTATTTTAGGCCAGGGCTACATAATCTTCCCCTATCCTTCCATTCCGAGCTTAAGGAATTATTTATCATCAACTTATCCATCGATACATACATAGATTTCAACTTTTGAAAATCGTCAATGATTTCTATAAAGTAGCAACGAATATTTTAATTATACATACATCAATTCATGATCACATTCCTTTCATTCTTATTATTATCACATCTCATCGATTCAACGTGTGAATTCAATAACTGTGATCTTCATACATGTATCAACAAATTTATTTCCCTCTTTTTCTTATACACTTGATTCGATGATTTTATAACATTTTAATATAATATTATGAAAAAGTATGAAGAATACAATATCACATTTTTTCATCAAAATTAAAGCAATTAGAAGACACATGATTATTTAACTAGTAGTATATAAACTTCACTAGGCAAAAAAATTAATGAGATTTCATTTTGATCTTATTGATACCTTTATCTAGGCGCAATTGTGCAAACGGGGATGCACCTAGCATCTAGATAAAGGTACCAAGATCAAAATAAATAACTGGTGTTTTTGTTCCTCTAAAATTTTAGGAGACAACAAAATTAAGCTCCAATTTTTTAAATAAATTGGAGCCTTTGCGAAGACATTTTTGAAGGTTTTTATATACATATAAAATATGAAAAAAATCTTGAGAAAAATAAAACAATGCATTGAGAAAGTTATTAATACGTTTTCAGATTTTTTGAAGGGAGTTAAGAGTGTATGATAATAAACAAATAAAAATTCACATCAATACATTTTTAATACATCATCTATCATGTCCATCATACAATTTCAATTCATTCAAAGATTTATTGTAATATCTACATGCATAATCGCAACGCTATACGAAGTACATAATTTCAATTGAAATAATTTACAAATCGTCAAATAATAAAGTTCATCGCAAGACTCAATAAATATTTGGTCAATATGATTGAAAGATTTGAAAGGTTAGGTTTAAGAACCTTTCTAAGGCGAGCTTCATCAAACAAAGATTTTGAACAAACGTGTTTTGGGATTTTGACCTCACATAGTCACATAGCATGTACTCCTCCGTATTCCCCATTATTGATAAATGTAATAATAATACTCTTATAAGACACCMTAACTTTGGAAAAAACTTAATCTACCCATCGGGTTGGCTATCCATCACTAATATAGTGTTGTTAGTGACATTTAGAATAGAGTCTCACTTGTTTAAAATAATATTAGTTTAATACCTTATTAGTAGTGGGTTGTCAACCCGGTGGGTAGGTTTAACAATGTCCCTTAACTTTATACTCCCTCCATTTTTTATTAGTTGTTCCATACCAATATGAGTATATGACACAAAGTTTAAGAAAAGTAACTTTTGTGGAATGCTTTCCAATAAAACTCATGTGGTACCCTCATTAAATAAAAGAAAGACCCATATGAACATTATAAAAAGGTAAGGTTATATTGGTCATTTTTATATGTCAACTTATGTCATTTACAAGAGAAATGGAACAAGTGACAATATTTAAAAATATCAAAAAAATGGAACAACTAATAAAAACGGAAATATTTTTCTAATCCGTAAAAATCTCCTTCATCTATCCGAGACACGGTTCTTTTTATGTGGCCATTGACAATAGACCAAGTACCATTGTTATTTATATGTGGAATAGTGAATATATATATGTAGTTCATCAATTCAAATAAATAATACTCTGAAAGCCTGTTCTTGTCAACTTATTAGATAAATAAGTAAAAATAAGTTCAGTTCCGTATAATAAATCAGTTCAGTAAAATTAAGTTCAATCTGCCTAAAATTTGTTAAGGTTTCAGTAAAAATAAATCATTTCAAGTACCAATAAGTTAGTTCATTAAAAATAAGTTTAGTTCGGCAAAATCAATTGACAAAAAAAAGTCTTAGTTAAGTTAACTTGATATTGCTTGATTTAAGTGATCAAGAGATCTAATATTAGAATTTAGAATGATGATTTGGTTGCCCCATACGGTATTTGGATTTGGATCGTAACAATATATATTTTTTTAACTTAATTGTACAATCATGAGATAGATCAATACAGTAAGCTAGCTATATAACCATGCATTCTGATCGATCTGTTGTTACATAATAAGTACCTCGCGATCTCTCTATGTATCTGAACACTGAACTAGCTTATGCTATGCTATATATACTACAGCTATAGCTATCCTGTGTAACAACTGTATGTGTATGAAATTTGAAAAAAATAAAATAAAACTGTATCCCATATAACCCCAAGCTCGACTAAGCTAGCTACTATAGAAAAGAATTGCCAGCGAGACCATGACATGTGCAACGATTATGGGCGATGTGTCTCTGGCTTGAACCGGGGCTGCGACAGCACCGGAAATCGGTTCATCTCGTCGTCGAAAACTCGAAGGAGGCGTCGGTTTCGGAATCGATCTTTCCTTCCTCATCTCACATATGTTGTGAAGACGCAGCAAGCCCTAGCAAGCAGGAGCTCCTGCAACTTGACCTCAGTCCTCTTTGCAGACAGCCCCACCTTTTCTTGAGTCTTGGCAACGCGTCTCTTGCCACCTTTTAATATCCCCTATCTTCTCGTTGAAAGCATGCTGCGTCACGTCATTTGGTGGGTGTAGGGCACGAGAACCCAGCTGTTAAGGGGTGACCGATTGCCGACCATCCAAATGTTGTTGAGAAGGCCACGTTTGGCCCGCTGAGACAGGGCGGAGTGGTCGAGGACCTGTTCGTCAGGCATGGATCCGGGCCAGCCGATGCAGACATCGCTGAAGACCCCGTTGGGGTCGACCACCCCTTGAATGGTAACGGAATAGCTGGTCTTCTGGTTACGCTCGGTGTGACGCTTGTTGAAGTAGTTCCCTACATTGACTTTAGGRGCAATGATGGGTATGTGTGTGGTATAAATGGACCCACCCACGTTAGGAATCCCGGAAAGGGACTCGAACTCCTCTTTTATGGCACACATTCGGGCATCGTCAGGCCACTGCAGAAACCTGATCATCAAGGTGTTCTTTATAGCCGAGCACACTTCCAGCACAAGTTTGTGACAGGTCGAGATCCCCAGCCCGAAGCGCTTCGACACCAGCCGGAGGGGTTCGCCTGTAGCCAGCCTCCAGAGGCAGACGGCCACGCGTTGTTTCACGGGTATGGCGGCCCGGAGGGTGGTGTCCTTTTTGTTGATGATTGGGTCCAATTCCTGGCAAAGCATTTCGAAGGTGGCTTTGCTCATCCGAAAGGCCTTCTTAAACTCGTCTTCTGGGAAATCTGGGTTGCTGCATTTCTCCCACCAGTCCTTTGACCGGTCCTTCACCCACAACCTCCGCTGCTGCTGAGGCTGCTGACCCGCTGACTCCTCCGATTCGGTGGCGCGAGACCGCTTCTTCGATGGAGAATTTGCACCGGGCTTTTGTTCAATTTGGGCTGGAATAATCACATCAGCATCCACATCCACATCCACATGGTCGTGAGGAAGTTGTTGATGTTGTTCTTCCGGGGAGGAAATGAAGGACCATGGTTGATGGGGGGTGTTATCGGCGTCCTCGAACATGAGGAAGGAAGCGAGGATATCTTTGATGGTAGTATGAGTACTGGAGTCGTCGAAAGTAGTTGTAGTGGAGTTTAGATCCAAAACGGCATCGTTTTGGGGGTGGATACGGGGTCTTTTGTAGGGAGGAGTAGAAGTGAGAGGAGAGGGAGAAATGGTGGTATTAGTAGGGGCGGAAGGAGAGTAGAATTGAGAGATGATATCTTCAGGAGAGAGTATGGTGGGAAATGAGGAGATTTCCATGAATCAAATAAAATAAAATCAAWTAGGAGTTGAAATCAGAAGAGATTATAGTAGAATGAATGAGACTATGAGAGAGYGATTGAAATCAGATGTGAATTGGAGTTGAAATCAAATTGCAAATGTGAACGGACAAGGGAGGAGTTGAATGAAAGGAGAGACAGAATGGGGGCATTTTATATGGGGAGGAAGCGTGTGCTCAAATGTGAACGCGTTCTC
Source organism: Bassia scoparia (assembly GCA_008642245.1). Lineage (NCBI taxonomy): Eukaryota > Viridiplantae > Streptophyta > Magnoliopsida > Caryophyllales > Amaranthaceae > Bassia > Bassia scoparia. The sequence continues at coordinate 107,513 of SNQN01000316.1, forward strand.
CCAAGATTCCACTTCCTGACGCTGACCATCTATGACTATCCTACTCATTCTTTTCTTTTCTTTCCTTTTTCTTACTATCTACTCTCTCTCTTTTTTTTCGTCTTTTTTTTCCTTTTTTWTAAACACACAAAATTAAAATAAGTTCAGTTCAATTTAATTTCTATTGAAAGATTATGTTTTAACACATTTAAAAGACACTTTTTATTACAATTATTTATCGTTAGAGCTACTGTATTATTGGATGAAATCAAATCCGTGCTATGTATTTAGTATATTTGATAACGTAATTTACAATGAACAAATATTTAATAACGTCAAAATCACAATTCTAATTTTCAAATAAATCAATGTACGTTACGTTGAGTAAGCCTCAACTCACTAAAAGTTATACAATCTTTATTTATTTTGTCTCATTTTACTTTTACACATTTGCCACTGCAATTTTCGCGCCGTAATTGTTATTCAAATTTTAAATCTCATATGTAATATCCAATTGTTACATGTGTTATGTATTACTAACAAAATAAAAGGTCATATTATTAAAGTAGACAAATCACATATGATCCCAAGTAATTGTATCCTTTTTATTTATAAGCATCTAATTAATTWTACTCCATCGGTTCCTAAATATTGTACTCCCTCCGTTCCACTAAATTCATGCCATAATGAATAGTGAGAACTGTTCATTAATAGTGAGAATCTTTTAAATTCTCGTCAATATGTAAGAATGAATATAGTTAAGTGCGGTCTTGTTATAATCGTATTAACAAGTAGTTTATTAAAATTCAATTTTTATAATTTTACTCATGTATAATTAAAGATATTTCTTTTGTAAATTATGCATTGGCAAACGTGTAAAGTAGAAGTAACAGGAATTTAATGTAAAAGAGGGAGTATATATTTGGAATTTTGACGCAGCATTTTCTAAATTTTTCTTATCAGATATATCAGCCAAAAATATAATTAATCAATTATGTTGAGTGTTGTTTGATTCGTTTCACTAAGCACTACAAGAATATACGAACTATGAAMTATAATTTTTTATAATTTATAATAATGTATAAACAAAGATATGATCAAAATAAAACACGTATTGACATGCGATAAARTAAAATGTGTAGAACATTTAGGAGAGCAAGGAGTATAAAACATAAGTATATTATTGGCCCCTGAGCTGTTTTGACGATATGGATGGTCAAGGCAATATCAAATTACACGAGACACGTGGTTAACGCGGTTGGTATCCCGTTTGTTATTTTATTACAACCAATAAAAAATTAAAAAAATAATAAAATAAATAATAGGGAGATGGGAAACGTTTGGAAATAGAGGGAAAGGGATGAGGTTCATGAGAGAGCGGGTTGCATCAATTGAAAAGGAAACAAATTATGAAAATAATTTGGATTGAGTTGATGTGCTTCATTTATAGGTGTTAAACGTGTCGTGTCGTGTTGCTTACATAAATAGGATTGGACCCTTCAACTAAACCGACTCGTTTATAAACATGTCGTGTTAACCGTTTAACTTAAACGGTTGACAGCTCGACAAAACCCACTAATAACGGGTCTTTTTTCGTGTTGAGTTACGCTTGTCGCGTCTTTTTTTACATATTAGTATAATAATTAGGTGTAATCGTGTCGTGTCGTTGCTCAACCTTTATTTAAACGAGTTAAAATTCTCAACCATTAACCCGACCCGCTTAATAAACATGTCGTGTCGTGTCACCCGTTTACACTAATGAGTCAAGATTTCAATCCAAACCGTTAATAACCGTGTCACTTTCGCATCGTGTTACTTTTGATCACCTGTAGCTTCCTTTACACTAACTAAGAAAAAAATAAAATAAAATATTTGGACAACCAGAAATCTTCTAGGATAAACCCAAATCTGCCTTCCATTTACCATTTTAATTGATTGAAGCCCTTTTCATGATTGTGCTATCATTTTGTGTGCAACCCAATCCCCTATCTGATTCTCTATCTTCATCAAAACAGATACATCTCAACTTTCCTTAATTACTTTGTTCTCTATCTTACTTTTCATTTCATTTTTAATTAATATTCATATAATCACATGCTCATTTACTGTTTACTTAATCTAATTCATTTGTTCTAAATGTTGCATATATTTGGATTAAAATATAATACAAGTCAAAATATACACGTGTTATCTTATTTGATTCGTTTATGTATCTTGTTAGATTCGTGACGATGAGTATTACAATAATACTTATTTATTACTTCATAATAATTCTCGTAAAAAAAAACTAAATAAGTAGTCAAAATAAAATACTAGAGGATAGGTTTCATGAAATATCAATCATCGATTTTAAATTATCAACTGTTGATATACAAGTACGGATCGGATTATAGTATTTTCAAAACCTTCTTATATTTTTTATTTAAAATGCAATTTCTTATTTTCTCCTTATTAACATGCACCATGTATTTTTAAAAATAAAGGGTTGAGATTCAACTCTATTTTGAAGAGTTTTGATGAAACTCTATAGGATCCTGCCCCAAATGAAACAGGATTATCTGTTTATGACTATTAAGTATATGCTTCATTCAATATTTAAAACATTTATACCATTTGATTCTAATTATTTAAATAGGTTTGTTGTTAAAGAAGAAGAGTGGGGGATAATAATAATACCACCAGTAAAGATAAAGTTGTTTTACAAAGGTAGAGTATGTAATTAAATAAGCTACTTTGAAGTTATAAATTGAACTATTTAGAGATCCTGGAATTCATAAATGCAGAACAAAACAAATAAAGTATTTATTGATCGATGATCATTTGGGATCCTCTAGTAATTGTGCTTGTATCACTAAGGTATCCTAAGTCATCAAGTCTCCCATATCTTCAAATTGCTTAGCTTGGTAATACATTTGAGCACCTAACACTACTAAGTTGGGAAATTCTATATAGTAGCACTATGATTTAACTTTTTCAACGCGGTGACAACCAAATTTTTTTATTCTATATCGTGGGCTTAAGAATTTATATATTACACATAGTGGTCTCGAAGTTTTTTAATTTTARATATGATGACATGATCCAATTTTAAACAAGTCCTAACCACCTAACCCACTTCCCCAAACCACCCAAGCAACCACCACCTTTCTCTCTTCTCCCTTACCTCATCTTGTCGGCCTCACCATCGCACTTCTCCTGCTACCTCACTCAGCTAACCACCCTCACCCAGCCACCCTCCACCGCCACCCACATTGGTAGTTGGACAAGATTTTTTATTATTGGAGTTATATGTCCTTCGTATATATTTGTCCTACATTGATATTTTTTTATTTTTTATGAAGTAATATATATTTGACCTCCATAATTTATAGAAGACACATACAAAAATACAAGAAAACATCTTGAGATAGAGTATTAAGCAGTTCTTGAGAAACCCCATCTTCAAGTTCGAGTGCATGTTCTTGGGACGATGTCGTGTTAACTTTGGGGGCGTTCTATCATTGACTCTGCACTGTGTGTTGACGGAAATTACTTCTAAGTTAGTGGATTTCATACCACGGCACAACAATTAATAAATTCATTCTTGCTTATATTTGATAAAATCAAGCATTAATTACATCAATATATGTGTGATTTTGTTATGATTTCACAACTTTTTTTTTTATCGTTTTAGGAATGATAATAATGTCTTACACATAATCCTAAAAGCGCGCTACATATAACATAATCCTTATCGGAAAATGTTAAACATAGCCCTATGCTTATGAAGCTAAAAATGACAATCTTTGATAAAATCAAGCCATTATTTACATTAATATATGTGTGATTTWGTTATGATTTRACAACTTTTTACCATTTTACGAACTATAATAATGTTTTATACATARCTCTGAGGGCTACATATAACACAATTTTGTTAGGGTGATGAAGTGGATTGAAGTGATATTTGGAAATGGGGCCACAAAACAATTTACAAATTACAACCACCGCTCTCCAAGACTCCAATTCTGGTTCTGGTTCTCCTTGTCTAACACCATCAACAAGCTCAGAAATGGCGTCTCTTTTGACTCCATCTCCTCTTTTTAAGCTTCGAACTCAGGTACTCCATCTCTTCTCTCCTCTTCTGTTTTGTTTTATTTATTTGTTTTACTCTWATTCTGGATCAATCTGTTGGTGATTATGAATTCTTACCCTAGCTCATGCTAATTGCTAATCCATGAAATCCATTACTTGAATAATAGATTGCACTAGTGTTATAGACAAAATTAATTGTTGAATTGAATAGATTTTTTAACTCATCAAAGTTCGAAGTTCCAATTAATTAATTAATTAATTAATTAYTTAGTTATTGTGTTAATTTGGTTGCTGTTGATGTTTGGCTTATTATCAGATGAATCCTCACAGCCACAGACTTAGCTTATCTTGTGTATCAACATCCACCCGATTTGTTGGACATGGAGCCAGGCCCAGGAGTAACTGTAATTATTCAGTATCATCAAAGGCCACCTCGATTGAAACAGATGATGTCCTTCGCAAACAGCTGCATCCAAACAATCATGGTTTGTCTTTGTTTAATCCTAAAACCATCCAAACATACTTTGATGTGCTTGCTTGCTTGCTACTGTATTTCAAATTTTCAATTCACTCGCATCATGTTCAAATTTGCTCTTACACTCACATGTCATTTCAATTTTCAATTATACTGCCACCGCCTAGCTTGTCAATTTCTTAGGACTACTATCCTACTGTCTATATTATTATGAAAATCTGTGATTCCGGTTACAATCGCAAATTATATGCTATGAGACCATACATAATACATTCCAAGTTTTTGTTACTGCTCCAGTAGTCTCTAAAGCACCTCTAGCTTCTGCGCTTTGATATATGACAGATTCACAGGAATGTTGTTTCTTGTTGGGTATACTGCTAACAAGGAATCCAGTAGATGCTTTGAATTTTATTCTGAGTTTCATCCTTTCATACAGATTTTGGAGTAGTTGGCATGCATCATGTRGGCATTCTCTGTCAAAACCTTGAGAGATCCCTTCAATTTTACCAGAACATACTAGGTGCGCCGTGCYCATATTTTATGCTTCCTACCTACTTACATTTCTAGTCCCATATTWCCGTATTGGGGTAMGATAATTTATTGTGCCCTTATCTTGGCAGGTCTTGAGATTAATGAGGCCAGACCTCATGACAAGCTCCCCTATAGGGGTGCATGGTTGTGGGTTGGCTCTGAAATGATTCATTTGATGGAGCTTCCCAATCCTGACCCCATGACAGGCCGCCCTGAACATGGAGGTCGAGATCGTCATACTTGTATTGCAATACGTGATGTGTCTAAGCTCAAAGAAATTCTRGACAAAGCAGGTACATATAKTTCTTGCGCRCCTATGATTTAGCAATCAAATTAATTTCTTTTAAAACGGAATGACTTCTTTGGGGAGAATGTACAGGCTTTTATCCYAGATATGCAATTAGGACYTATRTCGGCTCTGAAATCCTTAAAACTTGACCCCCTTAAAAGCCTACTARTTCGTATATGATTCACAAAATTGRAAAACTCCCTCATTCAAAGTAGGTTATTACAGCAATAACAGAATAACTTTGGCTTGGAAATCATAAGATTAATTAGGCAAATCTCTTTCTTGATGTTGACTTGGTCAAGGAAACTTTCTTAACTAAATCTGAGTATCCAAAATGGCAGGTATACCTTACACCCTCAGTCGTTCCGGAAGACCAGCTATCTTCACTAGAGATCCAGATACTAATGCACTAGAATTCACACAAGTCGATGTTTAACATAGTTCAATAGATATGCAATATACTCCCTCCGTTACGTTTTAAATGCAACACTTGATATTATTTGTGAGAGGTAGAATATTCAAGTGTTGCATTGAAAACGTAAACGCAACGGAGGGAGTATTTATACTGTGCTGATTCCTCGAAATAAATGCTGTACATAGCGAAGAATACAGAGCTGTATGTAGAAAGACCTTGGTTATATTCGAAGCCTGAAATACACAGTGAGGATTATGGTTATGGTTTCTTTGTTTCAACTGTTGATATTATGGACTTCTGGTAAACGTTTGATATGGCTGGTGAGATATAAGGTGGTACAACAGTGGCTTACTATGCTGTTGCGTTTGATTGTTGAAGTTGGCAAGCAAATTCAATGAGCCTATCCAGTAATCAAGAGATTTAGAGAGCAGGAATAGAAGCAGCCTGATAGAGGCCCATGTGCTGGTAAGCTGTTCGATATAAGCTATTATTGTGTTGGAATTTAGCAAAGCACTCCTTGTTCAAACGCTAGRGTGGGTGCCATGACGTGTTTATAATTTCCAAAGCTCCGCAATGCATGACATGGCAAACATTTTGAAGACCGGCTTAAGGTTGTAAGTATTGGCATAACACAAGAGGCATGTGTCAAAATCGTGTCACAGCTAGAAGAAAGCACCRTGCCGGAGTCATCTCATTTAGCTTGCAGGGATGCGAGCTTAACACAAAGCGCAACATGTTTTATTGCATTGTTTATCCCTCAATTTCATCTGAAATAGGCTTTCAACGCGAAATTAAGCATTCACACAAAAATTGTAGTACACTTTATTTGATCAAAATCAAGAGTATATGTAATCTATAATACTCCGTACCAATAATCATTGTTGCTTGTTATCTTTATTCCCTGAATGCATTTTTATTGTTTTATGTTAGGTTGGTTCGTTTGAAGAATACAATTTGAGAAAAGAGCCTAGTGCATTGTAGATCCACAATAGTTACTTAATTTGGACAAAACCATTAGTTATGATCCACAATAGTCCTTCAGTAGAGCATTGTAGGGAGTTAGATACTTAGCAAAGACAAATGATAAAGGCACACACTCACACACACACATACAAGTGATTAAGGCACACCAATCACACCACTTACACAAGCGTGCCTTTATCATCTCCTAAGGAACAAGGAGATAAATAGTCACCAAACTCCCACAAAAGATAGCTTATTTCCAATCGTTCTTTACTTGCAACAATTTTGATTATATTTTGGGATTTTCTATGAAATATGTCGAAGTTTTGCATTTTTTAAAAAACATCCCTGCAAAAAATCCCYCCTACAATATACCTCYGAGGTTTYATACCTTCTACAATATAACCTTAATGGTTAAATTTATCCAAAAATATGGTTGAGTATAATTTTTTTTTTWAAAAAAAGCAATAAGCACTCCTCCCGCCGTCGCCCACGCCAATTAAAGGTTTTAAAAACACTTGGTTATTACGTAYAAGGATACTAAACTTTAAGGGTATATTGTAGAAGAATTTTTTTACCGGAATGTATTGTAAAAACGTGAAACTTTAGGAGTATTTCATAAAAAAATRCATGTCCGTTATATATTGGGTGGTAATATAAATTATGTTATAAATGAATTTGGATTCGTTAAGGTTTGTCTACTATATAAACTAATAAATTTTAATGGGAAAAACTAGGTTAAATTTTGAAAAAATACRGAGTAAATTATAAACTATTYATTTTTTAACGGATAATTGATATTGTACAAACTCTAAGCAATACGGAGTACTCCATAGTTTATTTGAAGCAATTTCAGATATCAAAGTAGTGTCTTCCGRTGTTCCGCAGCATTTTAGGAAATAAGCCGATCTTAATGTGTTAAGATCGATTTATTTACCTAAAATGCCACAGATACTACTTTATTTTSRCAAGAGATACTAATAATTASGTGTTTATTTGCAASTTCATGCGTTATGAACGTGGATAAATGTAAACAAATAGGCAAAATTGGGAGTTGGCGAGTGAAGGCGATGACGAAGGTGGAGAAGTCAATTGATGAATAGGAACCCTCGATCTGGAAATTGAAGTTTGCTAATTGCTATATTGCTGATTTGGTTCGGCTAATTCTACTTGAGGTGCGTTCATCATCTATCTCTCTTATTTTCATTGAATTCCGATTGTTATTGTTTATTTTGCTGCAATTTTGATTTAGTAATTAGTAAGTATGGCGGCTACTCTTTCAGTTGAATGTAAATGCTGTGAGAATGGAAGGTTAGTTTTGCCTTTTGGCTTGGAAACGAGGATGATCAATTGGAATATTTATCAATTTATTAGGCAATTTGCCTTACACAGTAGATTTTGTGCAATGATTGATTGATTAGGGCACGCTGCAACTGTTTTCGATTGATTGATTGATTAGTCACATTGCCCGTGCCTCATGCCTCTAGATTTTGTATTGCTGTTCATATGATTATGATTGAGAATTATGCTGCATTTCCGTATCATTTCCATCCTTATGTTAGTATGCTGCAAACATCTGAGTTTAGATGGCACCAATCAAGGAAGAAAGCCAAGGCGGGGGGAAGGATTTGAGCCGGGCAAAGTGGTCCAAAGAAACTTTGCACATATTTTGTGATTTGTGTATTCAGTATGCTGAAAGGAGCAAGGGAAGCCATGCTGTGCCATCCTCCCACAGAATGGCTTGGAAAGTACTAGCTGACGAGTTTCACAGTAAAACCAACATAGCATATGCCAAAAACCAACTCAAAAACAAGTGGGATTGGATGAAAAGTAGATGGACTCTTTGGAAATCTTTGAAGGCCAATGATCCCCGAATAGACTGGGATCATGACAAGGGAACACTTCGCGCTACTGACCACTGGTGGAACAAAAAGATTGAGGTTAGCTCATCTTTACCTTTTATTATTTTCTTAGGATAATTACTGTAACTTGATTTCAATTACTTGTACATAAGAAAGCCTTGTTTCCATTTCTCTTTCATTTTTAGGAAAATATCCATTTTAAAGCATTTCGGGATGAAGGGATTGAACCTGAACTTGAAAACAAGATGGACCAACTATTTGGATATACAATTGCTCAAGGGGTGGATACAGTTGTGGATTGTTCCCAACATGTTCAATGTGAAAAAGAATCCATTCGTGTCCCTTCTTCACCCCCAATATTGTCTGCTGGTGATGACCAAATAAGTGAGAATAGTGCTTGTAATCACAGCCAAGCTAATATTGAATGGCAAGAACTTCGGAATGATCAAAGCCCAGTTCCTTCTCCTGTTCCTTTGAATTGTATTGAACACGGAGTTAGCAGAAGGCGAAGTAAAAGAGTGTCAGAAAATGATGCTTCTGAAACCAATAAGAGGAGCTGTAGGAGTTGCTTTGCCAGAAGAGTAGGGATTAAAATGTTAGAGGATAAACTTGACGCGTTGATGAAAGTTGTTACTGAGAGGAACATAAAAAATATGGAGTTTTCAAAACTAAGAGAAAGTGCAGTGGCTGATTCTTCTCATACAGTTTCTGACTCCATCGCAAAGTTGGTGTCCATTCCTGGTTTAATCCATGGTAGCCCTGAGTTCTGCTTTGCATGTACCTTGATTGAAGATGCACAAAAGAGAACAATTCTTCATGGCATACCAGATGACCATTCAAGACTCCAATGGATAAAATTCTTGTACGGAAAGCATAGGAATGAATGAGTCGAAAGAAAACAAAGAGATAAGTGTTCATTCTTTTCTTCTACAAAGAATGACATCATGGATTATGGTCTTCTTGTTTTAGAACTGCTATTATAGGGCTTACAATCGGTCCTCATTTTGCTAGTTTAAGGCTATTTCATATTGGATTGTAAACCAAATATACAAACAACTCTTAGCAAGTTAGTACATTGACTAGTGTGTGAGGACCAAGGATGACACCTATCCTTGTCTTAGAGTGAAGGCGCATTCCAACTTGTATCATGGGCTTTTTAAATGCAATTAAGGTAGTTGACATCCACAATCTCACGCATTGTAGGTGCTTTGTGGTTATCTTGTATCTTTGTTGTTTATATATTAGCTGGTTCGATTTCTTTTCAAATTAAGGCTCTCAGGCCCTCCTTCAGCCTCAGGATCGATTCTAATCTGACAGGTTCTTAAGATCGGAATTGAAGTAGTTTTTACAGAGTAAAAAATAATTGCGCTGCAAAGGGCTAATTACAATTATAAMGCATTAAAGCTATGAGCATTTTGTTTAAGCCTGCTATAACTTCAGATTTGAAGGCATGTGCTCGCTCGGACGTCGGTTAATCGAACCATATTCGTTAAAGACTTGTAGATGTACYAGTATTTACATTAATTGAATATGCTGTAAAAGAACAMTTGTAATAAGAGATGGAAGTGAGATTTACATTTTACAAGCCTGATTCAGCTACCGCCGTAGTTTAACCAACCCATCACATATATATTATATACAAGTAGATGCGTTTAATACAAGGTTGACAGAAGAAAGGAAACCCAGAAAATACATATTCAAACAAACTYTACAGCTTTTGATGGGTTCGCCTTCAATCAAGCATGTTTAGAAGCTAAACGAGATTTCCACTCTTGTATGGCGGTGAGTAAAGTAATGTTGGGCATGAGGTTAAAATGAGCCAGTTTTTGCTTTGTGACTGGAGATATGTCGTGTCTTTCAAGCCATGCTTCTATGGCTCTTCGCTCGTATGTAAAACCATCTCCTGCAACCTGTGGATCATCCATAACTTCCTGCAACATGACTTTGAAGACTAAGTGGTGATCTAGTATGGTTGTTTAATTGGTACAATTTTTGTAAGAGCTTGAATATGTTGCCCTTTTAGAAACATTGGCGAAGGAACTTACATGTAGAATGGGGCAGAAGTAYTGGCTGGGTGCGAAAATACTGTGTCGTACAACTTTCATACTAGCATCAGCAACATCAGCAAGTTTCTTCAGAGTTGGAAGAACCACTGTTTCAAGATCTGGTCTATCTCTGCATCTCAGCTTACAACATTCTAAAGCAAGCTTGGTCAACTCTTCTACCTCAGAAAGCGGCCAGTCTTTCACTGAATCATCTAGTATATATGACAAGGTACCACTGGCAATCGCGTTCTCCATGTTTAATAAAAGCCCGTTTGGACTTCGAGCTGTTAACAACTGCAGTAGTATGATCCCAAATGAATACAGGTCTGATTTTGGCCTGACTGTACCTGTTCTTTGATATTCTGGGTCTATATAGTATAGAGTCCCGGCGAGTAAGGAGTTCCCAAACATGGTTACTGAATCAGGAATATTATCAGCTACGAGCTTGGCTAATCCAACATCACTGATTTTGGTTACGTAGTTTCTTCCTAACAAAATATTCCCAGGTTTCAGATCACGATGTACAATTGGTTCAGGTTTCCTACGGTGTAAGAATGCAAGGCCGCAGGCAATTTCAAAGGCTATACGGAACCTTGCGAACCAAGGAAGCGGTGCTCTGTTGCGGTGYAAAATATGTTCTTCTAGGCTTCCGTTTTCCATGTACTCGTATACAAGGCACCCGATTTCAGAACATACGCCGAGTAATAACACAATATTTGGATGGCATAATTGACTTAAGATCCTAATCTGCAGCAGAGAATAGCATTTGATTAGAATACTTTGGGACTTTGTGGGATGGAAATGAACTTATTTATTTGAACTTATTCCTGTAAATTAGTTTCTGGAAAAAAGAACAGGCATAACACATTAAGAAGACATGAAACTAGGTGTGGTGGAGACGTACCTCTCTGAGGAACTCCTCCTTCTTGTCCCTAGCATCATGCTCAAGCACCTTWATTGCAACTGGGGTGTGATCAAGTGTACCTTTATAAACTTTACCGTACCCACCTTCACCAATAACCTTCTTCTCGGAAAAGTTATCTGTGGCCACTTTAATCTCTTCTAAGGTYTACCTCCGAACTCTCCTTTCATTCGAGATGAGCACATCCACGATTTTTTGTCTCTCCTTAAATTCTTTCAGAGCATTGAGTTCTGCTATCTGCCTTTCATAAGATTCTTTMGCAAGCAAATCTTTAGCTGCTTGCGCATCTTTCTCAGCTTGCAAGAGCTTTAGTTTCTCATGCTCGGCAATTTTTCTCAGAGTTTCTTCGCGTTCTGTGGCAGCATTTACCTTTTCTGCTTCCACAACACATTCTGAGGAGAGAACTCGTACCTGAAATATTCAATTGATAATCAACCTTTCTTTTTATTTCTAATATGGCACTGAAGGGCTGTGCAACTGTAATGTTACAAAAGGATCTCATACCTTTTTCTGAGCATGGACTAGATCTTCACAAGCTCGATTATACAAATCGAGGGTAGTTTGTAGCTCCAGCCGCAGTTGTTCCACCTCATTATGCAAGTCAAACTGCCAACAAATGAACAATTACAGTATGCGCAAAGTTGTATCCGATTTGATAATTGATATACACATGTTGGTTCTTCTGTTGACAGAAAGTTAATCAACTTACACAAATCTTTATTAACTGCAAGCCAGACACATATGGCAGTAATAGAATTCTACGTTACATGAGTAACAACTTTAGGATTGATAGGAGCTCTAAGTGGCGTATAACGGCGTCAAAAGAGGAAACAAGGAAGTGGATTCAAGCTACCAAGAATTGTACAATGTGTTTGGGCAAAAGGCTAACTCATTACTGTAGAAGAGTATAAAATTAAATACCAACAATTTCATGTAGTTGTAGGTATTTATGTCAAACCTATTCATCACGAATCATGCATCACACTAGTCTTAGACTCTTAGCACTATATTTCTGAAAAAAGCATCAACACAAAGACACACCTGCTCATAGGAAACATGAGAATCAGCTATAGAGATTTGTCCGGCCGAAGAATAGTCAGTGTTAGTCGAAGTAATAGAACAGTGACTAACAATACTTTGAGCATTAAGATGAGCACGAAGATTAGACAACCCTTCATGAGCATCTGGTGAAGAGTTTGATTGACTAGATTCTGACAACTGTGAGGCACCATTGCTAACCTCAATTGAAGAGGAAGAGTGCAGTGGTGTCTGCCCTGTTGTCAAAATAACTGGTAGCTTGGCCTCAGTCTGTGTATCATTTAGGATAACTGTTGCAGGATCGGATAACAAAAGAAATTAGAACACCCAAGGCGTCATAACCATATCGCAGACAAAAGTGTCCAAATATATAATCTAATGTGATTCTGAACTTACAATTTGAGATCATTGAACTCGCGAGCTTTGTCTTCACTCTTCGTTTGGATACCACAAATATGTCACAAGTATCAGGTGCAGATTTTAACACAAACTGTGGTATTCCATGGCCTTTTATCTTTCTGATGTTTAATTGAAATGGATGAAAGGTTAGCTTAAAGAAGACAAAGCCCAAAACATACTACTGATGTACTATATATAATGCAATATACATGTAGCTCAGAATGCTGCATTTATTGCTGTTTGAAGTAAAATTATCGTGTCAATCTCAGTCTCAGAGGACTGACAGTGCAGAATCTTAAGCGCGCATGCAATATATAAAGAGTGGTTGCTGAATTAGATTGCCAGATTAAAAGTGATCAGCATGAATTGGTGAGGCCATACCTCCAAAAACGGTTAAGTGATTCAGATCCGAGAACTAAGCTTCTAACATTAGACTTTTTTACATAGTCAACAAGCGCAGCTGAAACATTCTCGTGCTCAAGCAATAAGGTCTCAAATTTAAACTGGAAAAGCAGATCGATCGATGAAGTTAATTATTAGCTATTAAAATATACAAGTATGTGGCCTGGTCTGCTGTGAATAATGTGTTACGTTGTTGGATTGGAGTTATGGAGTATACCTCGCCTGGTTTATAAAGTCTCTTATACTGCAAGAAGATCGTTTGAGCTTTTTGTCTGACGTCCTCCATGTACTTAGCCACGACTTTTGTATCTAGTTCTATGATTGGGATACTATTTCCGGCTGAAACATACATTAAATCATTTGATTCACGAGTTACATATACATATAATATGAATATGAATATGATGTAGTACATAAATTAAGAGAGCATTTGTATGTATTAGAGAATTTAAGAGAGCATTTTATATGCATATACTGCATGATATACATATATGATGTAGTACTTGTATGTATTAGAGAATTGATGCGGAAGGGAATTGGAAAAGACAGAAGATACTTTACATGGGGTAGGAATGTGGGTGATGGTGGGCATGACATGAACAAGTACAAAATGATGAGATTGAGAGAACAGATTTTCCACAGCCCATTTCACGGCACGTTTGCTCCCGTTGCCACGGCTGTTACCTCCGACATTCACCGCCACTGCCACGGTGGTCATCGCTCCTCAGCCCCCTCGTTTTGAATTGAATCGTTCGATGATCGGTAGCTAGCTCACTCGATCAGCTCTTACAAGCAATTAAACAAGTTGATGGGTGATCATGTAATGCCAAATTTGTCAACAACTGTTTTTTTTCTAGAGAGAAGCAACAAAAATGCGAGAAGCACGTAATAATGCAACAGGGGTCGTTTGACTTTGGTGAAATGGACATTAATGAGAAAATATATAAAGTATATATATAGGAATTGAAGTAGTATTTGCATTATTGTATTGTAACATACATTTAGGATACTAAATTATTAGCTAATCAAACAAACTAAGCTAATTAGCTATACATACTACGGAGTATAATATTATGCTTTCGGGTTTTATTTATTTATTTATTTATTTTATTTGATTATACAGCTCCCCTATCCCTTCTTAAGCTCTTACTATATTGCTTTTTAAAATTCTGTTGGCCGAAAGGATCTTCAGTTATTTGAAAACACATTGACTTCTTCATTCTGTGTTTGTGTTTGTTGTTCTCATTTCTCATACACTAATTTAAACTATAGATCTACTAATTAACATGCATATATATTCTTGTATGTACCCTTGATTAAAGGTAAAGACTTAACGCGCACCTATATACCTTAAAAAAGCAAAGTGTGACAATTTTTGAAGAACAAGAAACAAGTATCAACATGATTGTTCGTTATATACTTAAACGAGATAAGTAATCGGATCCGTGATTGTTATGCCATGGTGTATTGAATAAATTTTGGGTCGGGAGGCTAGAGACTTAGAGAGTAGGTAATTAAATAATGTTGTTTTCCTGTCTTCACAGTTCTTACTCCTGTCTGCTGTAGTATTATTCCAGTCCTTCCCCTGATAAGTTCTGGATTTACCAACAACCTTCCAGTTCAACTATTCAAGTACTCCTTACATACTTAAATATACAGAGTACTCCGTATATATAAAGAAATAATGTGTAGGTAGTTTAATCGTAGCATTCAGCCATCATCTACTGACTGCATTATCGAGAATGCTGGGATTCTGGAATATGCTGCGGAGATTATCCGCTATACAGCTACCATTTCGTCATTTTGGAGCTGAAATTTCTACCTCCTTTAATTTATTTAGTAAACAAAAATTGAATTCCTTTTAATATAATTTCAAAGAAAAAGACGTACTTGTCTGATCTACACTGCTCTTGAGTATTACCTCCTCCGGCATAGGGTAAATTTGCTCGTCTGATCGTGAAATATAATATCAGCAAGAATACTATAGAATGAAAGGAGTATATACTATATGTGGAGTATAAAATGACGAACATGGTTCAATTTAGATTAAATGTCAACTGCATAATAGATTAATTAATTAATTAATTAATTAATTAATTAATACGAGTAGTATGATGTGGTATGACAAGATCACAAAATATCAATTTAATTTAATGCGAATAATGAGGTGGTGTTGAACAAGTCAATAGCGTTTACGGCTTCTTTCAATCTGTATGTCTTCATTTTGTCAGACAGATACGCTTGGCTAGTCACTCAAGATTACAAGAATCAAACTCTAATATTCATGAGAATCAAAGTCCCTGTAATTTTGGATGAAAAACAGTTACTACTTGCCATTCATTATTGACTTCTTACATAATTGTTACAAGTAATAATTGGGGTTTGGTGACCCTAAAGAATAAAGAAAACAAGACTTTTAGGGGGATGAATGGATGATAGATAGATAGATAGATAGATTGCTGCATGAAGCAGGTGTTGCTTTGCCTGAGGCTGAAAGCCGGCAATCACACAGATGCTGACATCCACATTCCAAACAGACTTGCAGTATCTATACAAATCCACCAATCATTAACCAGGAGTCAGACTAGGTCTCTCATTATTCTCAAATTACTACTTTAATCTTTATTTTCGCTATCTAGCTACCTCCGCTCCTCCATCATATTCATCTATCTGCTGCTRTACATTTCTCGCTTCTGATGCTGCTACCCTGTCTTAGGCATTACTAGACGATTACTTTTCCACMGAAGAATCTTCAAATGACCTCTAAAATACCAGTTTATTCATTCACTAAATGCCCACAAAATCACTARACATACACTTAACTAATTTTAAGCATCTCTGTCGTACATTCATCCATCTTCACACATGTGAAGAATCACCCAAGTCAAGAAAGCCTCACCGTTAATATGAATCAAGGATGGGGGCACACGCCATGCCTTCAAAAACTTTATGCATAGTATATTTATACACCAAGGTTCAATTGTGTTGTCCAGTCCATAAGTGTCCGATATCTSATTTACATAGGACRGAACATTCTATCARTCAAGTAACTGTGGTAATGTCATATATGTTCTTATCATTGTAGCTCCTGTTGGGTCCGATAGTAGATGCCTTATAAGGCTCATTCTCAAATCATTTGGAGCAAGAAAAAACATGTAAAAGGCAAACAATACAAGATCAGCTGAAGAAAGATTTGAAGCCAGGAATCCCTCCCACATCCTGCAATGGAAACACARGAAGTTTCACCATCAAAATAATGCAATTTGATTGGATAACATACACAYGATTTAGGTAAACGTACGACAGACTGACTGAAAGATAACATTAGACAGCACTTTTGTGTTAATGCACATTTCATATACAGTACATGTTTATCTAATAAATGCCTATAGCTTGAAAAGATGAGTATTCTGGAGTGTAAGTCATTGTTTACTAATTTTACTTGTCAAGGGCCATTGTGTTAGGATCCAAGCCCTTTTAGATGTATTTCCTTAAGGTAAGAGTTCTCGCTTGGTGGGCACTTCCTGCACGTCGCCCCCACAAGCGTCTTAGAATAGAGTCCCTAGAGTTTTATGGCTTAACCGTTTGACTATCTCCTAAGAGGAAATGTATTCATTTAATTTTACCTCTTTAGGGGAAGATGATATATGAAAAGGGTATATACCCAAAAGATTCCTCCTACCCATGCTTTAATGCCTTTATAGATATTGTACTAACATTGCATTTTAGCATTCCAATCCCAAATTCCCAGATTCACATTCAAATTCCAGGGTTCGGTCCCACTTGTCACGTTTTGACATAGTCGGCCGACACACGCCCCGAAAGCTCACTTTTTTGCTCGCAAGGCCCGTTTCCGAAAAAAGGCTTGTGCTTTTGCCTCAAAAGGCTCGAGTGCAACACGTTCATGTGGCAAAGCACTAGGACCGTGACGGTATCAGAGCCAAGTTCAAAACAACATTTAATGTCCCGTTCATCGAAACTGAGAAAATGAGTCGTGAGAAGCTACAAGAATGGTAATATTAACTAGGATGTGACTCCCAATGATAAGGGTGGCTTAACTGGAGAGCAACTACGGGAGTATTGTGCAATTGAAGCATCTCTTTAAAGTTGAAGGGAAAATTCTTCTATAAGACCAGAATTACTCTATGGAACAAAATTTTAGGCCTCTAAGAAGGAGCACATCACATAAATGTGGATGTTGAGATGGATGTGCGGAACACTTTACGGGATAAAATCAAAACGAAGTTATCCGTAGGAAAGTAGGTAATGCGGATATTGCGAGCAAGTTATGGGAAAACCGCTTGCGTTAGTTTAGGCATGTAAGATGAAGACCCCAACGGGCACCAGTGCGAAAAGCGAAAGAATGAGTTAAGGGAGATTTTAAACGAGGTAGAGGGAGACCAAAAATGACCTGGTGAGGAGTTAAAAATATATGAAGCAGATGAATTTGTAGGAGAAGGAGGCTTTGGATCGTAGTGGGGGTTGGCGGAGGAAAATATTTGTGGATGACTTCCGCAATAATCACTTTTGGTACATGATAGCCAACCCCACTTATGGGACGAAAACTTTGATTGATTGATTGAACAGTTTTGAGTCTATTAGTTGATTAATATGAGAAAACAAAAGGCTTGCACAAACAGTTAGACATTTCAAGTAATCATCAAAGAATAAGTGGTTTGTATAATTGTATGAAAGGAAGAATGATGATAGTTGCTCTTGAGACAAGGCATAAATCGACCAAGTTTGGGTAGAAACCAATGTCCCTTGAATTTTTGCCTACTTGAGGTCCATGACAAGGATTTCTTCTTTCCTTGGAAAGAGAGTAGGTCGCTACATGCCTCTACATATATGAACAAATGAACAAATGCTGAGGAGGGACAATAAGACGAATTACTTGCAATCTTTATACATCTCCAAAATCTACACCATCTGATCAGTGTTTAGCCTAGATAAAAAAAAAAATCATTTCGGTCTTTTGAAATATGACTGCCATAAGGTATTTTATGTGAGTGTTTACTAGTTATACCCTCATTAAATAAACATATACTTCCTCTATCTGTTTCGAATTACTTGCTACGCTTTACACTTCTTTATATTCTGGGCAAAAAACTCTATCTCTCTCCTCTCACAAGGGCCCCTTTAATCCTCTCTCTATCCATTATCCAAAAATTACATAAAGTAGGTAAAAAGTAAAAAAGTTGTTTTAGTTTGGTTTGGAACAATTAATTGAAAACATCCCAAAAGGGAAAGTGGAACAACTAAAAAAAACGGAAGGAGTATATGTAATTTTGTAAATGCAAGTTCATAGTTATGTCTTCACTACTGTATGTATTGGCTTTTTTGTTTAAAAAAAGATCTAAGCTCTTTAGGATCCATTGGCATCTGCTGTTCTTGAAACTCAAAGAACGAACGAACTGTTATCTGCATGAGAATAGCATTCACTGAAACTCCCCAAAAGGTAATGTTTTTCATGAAATTATCCTATATGCCACCTTCTGATTTGGGTAGTTAAACATCAAATAGTGCATATCTTCATTTAGTGTTGATTCTCTGATTCAAAGTCTATCAAACTATTGTGTTTGAAGAAATATCGCGTCAAACCTTAACAGGCTAAACTATGATTCACTCAACTGAAAATAAGAGCTGTTAGAACTGAACCTGAAGTGATGACAAAACCCGAATTAAACCTACATGAAAAAACTTCATTGACACAACTGGCAAGGCATGAAAATGATGACTGTCAAAATTGACCTGTAAACTGATGAAGACGCTCAAGGTTGGAATAGGATGTAATGACGAAGAATTGTGGACTCTTGGACAAGTAAACAAAATGGACTGTTAATCTTTCAAAAGACGGAAAAGGATATTGCAATCTGCCATGAATGACAAATCCAGAAAAGTGATTCCCAAGATTCCTGGGATGAGAAGATATACTCACATATAGCAAGGAATTTTCGGACCAGGTGCAACATTTGTAATAAAGAAGCTTCATAATAAATCTGATGCATTATTGATTAGTGATTACTCTAATACTCTAGGCCATAAAATGATGTTTCAATGATAAACTCAGCAAAATGAACGTTTAGAAAAAGTGTATAGATATGTTGACAATTTGAATTCAGGTGATGAGAACATTGGAAGCTTGATTTCAAATTTAATGAATCAAGCGAGAGGTGAGTTTCTGATAACCATCATACAATTTCTAAAGGTGGAAAAGAGTAACCAATAAGTATGCAGAAACTAAACTCTTATAACCAGGTCTAGAGATTAGGAGAAATCTTTAGAGATGAACATACACTTGAGTCACCAAAAAATTGTATATTTGGTGACGAATCCACTGAGTGAATGCATATATCATTTTCTACTAGATTTAGGAATTAGCATATCTTTGACATCCACCCTATTTTTAAGTTGTCCACAACTCACTTACCACCGATATTGTTTATGTATAAAGAAAAATATCAAGTGAGATTTTGTTAGATTCGTCGTATTACTTTTCAAATATTCGATATTATAATTTACAATTAGAGAATTTTGTTGAATTGTTGTGTCTCAACAAGTGTGAAAAGTGAAGTAAGCACAACCAAATAGAAACTGAGAGATGCAACAACCAAATAAAAAATAAAAAATATCAACTAATCTCATATGTGAACAAATGCGTAGAATGAAACATCATTACGAGATGCATCTATTACCATTTGAACTCGAGAAAAGTGCGGAAGAATGTCTGTACCCTCAATGTCTAGCTGACTATAAGTGCCAGTCCAAACAGGAAGAATGCCTTTACGTTTTTTTTCTTGAGCCAAAGAGTATTCCAGGCTGCACCAAGGAAAAAAGAGTTGAACTTAGGTTTCAGTAGTAAATTTACGAACAAAATAGCAATGCACATACACACTCGATACAAGAATTTATCATGAGAATTTTAGAATAAAGGAGGATGATGATTAATATATCTAATGCAAGGATACAAACTTGAATTCAAGAGGATTCCTTTCTCCAAAGACATTAAGTCTAAACAAATTTGGAAATGACCTCATACATCAATCCCAACTGTTTTGCTGCTTAACTACTTTTCTACTTTTGTCCTGACACTTCTTGATATCACATGTTGGCTGAAAGCTCTGCTCCATATTGTTGTTGTCTCTGCTCTGTGGCTGATTACTAACCTTTTTGTTTTGGCTTTTCTCCTTGCATAAGTGAGCAATTTTTCTGAGCTCCGTGGTGCATTAAATAATAATAAGATATAACATTAATGTATCCATCAGAACGATATTCTAGGTTCAAAAGTCCCACATGTTGTACTTCAACTTTTTCGCCCATGTTCTTTGTCATCAAAACAAGGATCCCCTCTACAAATGCCTCACAGCATTCAAATCTTTTCATTTCCAAAATTTTCAGCATTGAAAACATTTTCTTAAAGTTCGTCAAAGCGTGTCAAGGACCCAATGAATCAACAACCATCATTTTAAAGATGGCAAAAGGCAAAGCAAAGCCAATATCATGTCCAATTGCCCAAAAAACTAGATGATTATCATTGATTTCTTTATCCTAGTCTGGACTATCACACGCATCGTTTAATATATTATATGTATACGCATGTCTGACCTTGCATTGAGATATTCTCCACATTTCCCTGACGCAAAATTGCATTTTTCGAGAGACCATTCTTGATTAAATTCGCAATTGCAGAAGCATACTTTGGAGCTTCTGAAAGTGATCTCACAACTGAATATCCTGTGAAGTTAAGCAAAAGATGGGAGTTAATTCACWAAAGAGTATAMAAATTACAGATATCCTTGTAGCTTCTCACTTAATACAAGATTACTTTATAAGATAGTAATAGACTAAGTCAGCCTATTTCTAACCTGTGGCTGGATGCACCATGCTGGCAGCAGCACCAAATGCAAGGTTTCTTTGCTCTGTATTTGGTAAGGACCCACCAACGGGTATATAAGACCATTCCTGCAWCGTAAAAATGGTATGTTTTACATTGTGAACATTTTTTTATTTTCTTTTGAAGGTTGTATGTGAAACTTGTGAACYTGGATGTCTCTAATAGGCAGAATATGTCATTACAGTAAGTAATGAGTGCAAAAAACCATGGTTCACAACTTCACATATTACAACAAGCTTAAAATGATTGACAAGGGCTTACACTATTTTAAAAACTATTCYSATTTCTTTCTTCATATTTGAAACTTATTTTAAAARTCCTTCTGCACCAATCTCTATAGCTTCTTTTAAGTAACTATTTTTCTAGATACTCTCATGTTTGTTTTTGATATCCTAAATTGCATCTTAAATTTCATAAGACAGCCGTAGGGTGCGTTCTCTTTACCTTAATAAAAGGGTTAATCAAATCCAATTTAATTTAAACATAAGAATAAATTAAGGGTGATCATGTCCAATCAGGTGTAATAAGTTCAAATGAAAAAAAACACACCCTTAATGCGTTTTTCCTTTTACATACATCAAATGAAATTCTTAATACAAGTCAACACCTACACAGAGAATAACCACCATAACATTAATAACATATTTTTTGTGCATCAAATGGGTCAAAAAAACTAGTACTGCTTAAAATCTGAATTCCCCTAACGAAATTCAAAGTACAGCAACAGGGATAGAAGTATAAATCTTCAATTACTAACTCTTTCTTTTTTTATTATTTACAGTAGGTACATAGTTTTCCACTTTTCCTACATAAGCACTTAATCCATTTATATTTGTAATAACATGGCATTTTAAAGGTCAATGCAAACGTGATGCAATGAAAAGTTTTTTCTTTATTTTACAGAATAGGAAACAATTAGCATTACGGTATGTAATTGTGTTCCTCCAACTTTAGTTCTATTACATAAATAGAACATTATATCAGGAAAATTACCATTGTGGTAGCTAAGGGTTATGGCTCCTGAAACTACCATCATATTTGATTATCAAGGAAGACCCCGATATCAAATTACATGTGCTACTTTAGCTTCTGGTACCCAGAAACATTTAAAGAGTGAAATAACATTAATGTTTGCAGATAAGTAGAGCAAACAACATTTGATAAGAGAGAAAATAATAGGCCATGCATAAATGGCAAACACTAGATGTAGAGATATTGCTGCATGCAACATGCCACCCCCATTCAAACTAGATTTTCATGTATTCGAGAAGTAAAAGAGAATCACCATTTACTTGAATCATGCACCCATTGAGTTAAAACAGTACCTCTTCGTATGTTTTGATAACACGAATACCCATTGTTTGTAATCTTTCCATAAGCTTCTTCTTGAGTAGATTAAAGGGCATTGCATCTACCGAAGCCAAGCAAGTCTCCTGTAATGAAATTAATTAAGGATAGCCGCTGGAAGAATGGAACTGAATGATCGRCTCCAAAGAATACAAAAGGACACACCTCAAAGAAGATTCTAGTTGGTGTTATTGGCATAGCATACAAGAATGTTGGATAGTTTGCCTCCAGGGACTGAAAGCTCTGTTTAGAGTAATCTCTGTAGTCCATAAACACCATCACATTGGGATCATAAGAACTGCTTTCCACCTGACGTTAAGATGAATTTTTGTACAAGTAAGATAATAAAGACTAGTGAAAGACCAGATTATTATCAGAATTAGCTTGTTTCTCATCGTCATCATCAAATAGCTAGAAATGTAGTTTAAATGACTACTTTGTCAAGACAATTTACAAAAGATCCAGAGAGTAAGAGAAGAATTAATAATGCAAATATTGTCTCGCACAAGAATCAATAAGGATAAGTCTGCTTGAATTATTAATGTACTCCTTACTTCAAAACATTGCAATTTACCAAACTGGATAATACCTCCACTTCCACGCCATAAGCTGTCTGAACACAAACACTTGGACCGCCCACTTCATACTCAGGATCCTGAAGCTGCTCCAGATGCAACAGTTGCAAGCCTAAACATCATAGTGAGAATTAGTATGAACAACCCGCAAAAAATAAAGGTAAGTAGAAAGATATGCACCTGCAGGGTATAGTGATATCATCTTCACAAACAACAAGACTACGTCCATCAAATCCTTCCATTATCCTCTCCACTTTTGCATTAAGATAAGAGACACCTGACTCCAAACACTAAAAATTAATATTATGAATTCACGTAGCTACATAGAAGTGGTACATATGAAGCAACTGATTCTCAGAAAAAGAAATGAAATGACCAGAAGCACTTATACCTTCTCACCAGTCCTCGTGAAGTAAAATGCGACTGACTCTTCCATAAGAGCGACAAATTTGTATAGGATGATCGTCATCATATAAAACAATTGTATCACGCCAAACCTGCTCAAGCAGCCTTCAAGGCCTAATGCTGAAAGAGGACAGAAGCTTG
>SNQN01000316.1:150024-165001 GCA_008642245.1 Bassia scoparia
TAGTGCCCAACAACCTGTTTAATTCGTATTCAATACCCCCCTTCTTAGGAAATCTTGACCCCAAGGATCAAAATCAGGACGAATGTTAGTTCAATCAGCTCTTCCACCTCCCAAGTGCAATTCTTCAGAAGGAAATTCTTCCAATGAATAAGCCATTCACTTGCAGCTTGGTTGTTTTTACAACCTCTTGTGCATACAACCAAAAACCTTAGGCATGAAAACACTGTAAGCAGAGATCGTAGAAATTGGGGACCCACGAAAGATGGAGAGTGGTATTAGGACCATGGTATCTCTTGAGAAGGAGGAGACATGAAAATGTAGGTGTAGTTTGGGAGGAAAAAAGCAGCTAGTGGAGAGTGTAAACCCCGCTTACCAACTTTCTTAATGACCTCATAAGGAACCAAATATACTTGGAGAAAGTTTTTATTAGACCTGTCACTAGGCGATTGTTGCCTATATGCACTGAAGCTTGAGGTACAACCCAATCTCCCACCAAGAATTCTTCTGTCACTTCTTGCTCTGTTGCTAACTGAAACCACCGATTCCGCAGCCTTGCTAACTCTGTGTTTAGCAATTGAGGTGTGTTCCCTTTTGCTCAGGAACTCCTATCCACTGCGATTCCACCTATTTCCATATGCATTCACCACCAAAATATGCCCTATGCAAAAGGGTGTTGCCATACAAAACACCTCGAAAGCGGCTAAATGAGTAGTATTGTACGCAGAATTTTCAGCCAAGGGAACCCACCTACCCTACTCATGAGCATCCTCAAACCATGCATCTGAGGTAGCTTTCTAAGCCACCTATTCAAAAACCTCGATTGGCCATCGTTTGTGGATGTAAATAACTTAGTGAAAATAATGCTAATGCCCCATCAATTCCATTATTGCTTTCCAAATATGCCGAGAAACACCTTGTCCCCTATACTGAGATGATGACCTTAGGAACAAGCCATGCCCAACTTAAAAAACATGCGTCTAAGATAGGCTTGAGCTGACATCCAATGCAGAAAGTAAGGGTGAGAATGCATATAAAAGTTGTATATATTTAACCTCAAACCTATCAATAAACCCACAAAATTACTTCCTATACCCGTAGATTTGGAAGTCCTTCAATAAAAAATCCCCATACTAGTAACTCTTCCCATTACACAGAGGAATAGAGATTTATTAGGCCCTGTGTCATAACTGCATCCTTTGACCACACCACACACAGCCTCGACAAATTCACCACATCAGTTCTAAGACCAGGACCAAAAGAAAAGACTTAACCCCTTTGACATAGCAGTTACACCTGACGTTGACCCCCCATAAGAAGAAGTGTATAGCCCAAGTGAGCGATCTGTTCCCCCCATAGAAAATGTGTAGCCAAAGTAGATCTTTGTTTCCCCCCCATAGAAGAAGTGTTTTAGCCCAAGTGAGATCTTGTGTCGGATCAGACAAAGCCAACTACAGGCTTGCCTTCCCTCTCAATTTTCATCCTCCATTTGTGTATTTTGGCGTGAGAGAAATTAGAATTGCTTTAATATCACTAACTCAACCCTTTGCATATTGGTCCTGTGACCAACTAACTGAACTTCTTCAAATAATGTTGAGTGAAAGCAGTAGAAGGCCAGAGGAAATCTCACAACCCTGAACTCTTGGACAAGCGGCAATCTGCCACTTTGTTGTCAGCCCCCTTTGATTCCACATGAAGTGAGCCATTTTTGCTGGAAAGGAGTGTGAGCTGTATCTGGTAGGTAATTTGACTCTCTTCATCTTACGAATCATTACGAATTCACAAAAGCCTGCAAATGACCAAGTATTACAGCTAAGTATCCCTCCATATTGCTGAGAAGGGGAAAGGTTTATGCCCTTTAATAGGTTTGTTCATGAAAGAAATTGGGTGCCATCTTCAATGAGATTCCCCCAAGCCATTTTCTGAGGCAGTCAACTTCAATAACAACACCTTGCTGAATTCAGGAAGGCTACACCGGTTTAGTCATGATGTTTGAGGTTGCAAAATGCTATTGCTGCTTCTTCTCAGACCATATGAAGGCATCTTTGAAGTAGCTTCAGTAAGGCTTGCAAAATCTGGCCATAGCACACGTTGTTGAACCTCTATTAGCCAGTCAAAGTCTAAAAAACCCCTAAGTTGCTTCAAGTCTTTGGGTGAGCCAATCCCGAATGCCTGAATGCCCAGATTGAGCGAGACACCCCGATACTAATTTGAGTCAACCAAAGAGCACTTTTTGTAATTAGCAGAAGGGAGGACTCCTCAAACCTGTAAAGTAACTCAGGTATGTAAGTGAGCAGAACCATGTGGGCTATAGATCAAAATATCAATAAAAAAAGACTAGAATGAATTTTTTCAAATAGGTTGAAACATAATTCATAAGATTGAACAAAGTAGCGGTGCATTGATCAAGCCAAAAGGCATGACCAATACTCAAAATGCCCCCAAATGATCTTGAAATTGTTTGGAATGTCTTCTTTGTTGCATTTTCTGATCTGGTGAGACTTCAATCATATTCTTAGAAAAATACTGAAGCCACCATAGTTCACTCCACAATCTTCAAATGAGAAATTGGGAAACTTATCCATGATTTGGCAAATTGGTTAAGTCTCTGTAATCCACACCACATTCCGTTCACATCTCTTCCTTTTCACCAACACCACAGTTGCAGCATAGGCTAATTGCTATTTTGATACTCCTTGTCCAAGATTTCTTGCAATCATCTCTTCAATACATCTTTCTTGATGCAGTCTAAGATCATCTATAGTCTTATTATATGCAATTTAGTGCCTTCCTTCAGGGTATCTTGTGATCAAAGTCAAGAAACATCTAGTACTCATTAACGTAAATTGCAGTCCAGATATGTGTGCATCCCTGTTCTTGGAGAATTGCACTGTACTTGAGGCCTTGCACCCTCATTAAGCTAGAATGATTGCATCATCGAGTAGTTGTGCTTCCATCAAACCAATATCTTGTTGAACAATCCACTGTGATTTGAAATTGAGTTCTACTCCCTGGCTCCCCGTTACTTGTCCCTTGTGAGAGAATTCCATAGTGATGGTTTCTTGAAAAATTCCATAGGATAGTCCTAAATCCTGAACCATTGTATGCTTAAAATCAATATCACCCCACTTATTGAAGCAGTAGCACATCAGCCTAGAATTCAATGCTAAGCCTGCATTTCCATGTAAAACCCCTTGATCATAGATTTGACATTTTATCCTCCACCATCAGCCACTCGAACCCAAATAGGTGGTACCTCCATACTCGTTTCCTACAACCATCTTTTCAGCTTTGAGAGTCTACGGAAATGTGATGCTCCCATATCCAGCTAAAACGCAAGTGCTTCTTTCCAAGGTGTCCTAAATCCATCATGGTCGTGGATAAATTGGGAACACATCCATAGCTTGTATGAATTATTAGCAAATTCCCCATCCTCCCAGGAGAAGCGAACTTCATCCAATCACTTTCGCTTCTCAATTTAACATGATATAACTGAGGTTCCTGCCTCACCAGTTGACCTGGCTCAAACCTTACCATCACACAGAAACAAATACCCTTAGCCCTTTTTTCATCAATTAAGACTAGTGAGGTCCTCCTTGTTTGAAATTTGACCCTAGAGTGGTGGTGTTCTGGTTTAAACTCTTGGTTAGTATTGGGTTGTTTTGTGTGGGTTGAGAGCACCAGGGGTGTATATGGGGGTTTGTAGGTGGTATTTGGGTGAGAGTCCTCCTTGGAAGCCTAGTAGAGGTGCTGCTAAAGAGAGGGTTTGTATCTTTGCACATGGGTTAGGTTAAACATCCTCTAGTCGCAAGTTGATTTCTTTCCTCAAACCCCCTAATCCCTAATACGCAAACCTGAGCAACTCTCAGCTAGGCCAACTCACTATCCAATTGCATCAATTAGCGATCATGATAGTCCTGAAGCACTTCCCGTTTGTTCAGAGACTTAAGCATCACCTCATGTATTCATATAGTTACAAATCGAGATAGTCAAGTCTAGCAGTATATGTCTAATCCCAATGGAAGATACTCCCTTTATTCTGGGCATTTAATTTGATGCCACACAAGGTTACACCGTCCTAGGCGTTTGACGCTGACGCTCGGCCGCGCTTCGCTCTTGAGAGGAAAGCGTAAGCCTTCTTGCGAAATGGCGCCTCACGAGCAACAAAACGTGATGCGATTTCTCCTTTTAAATGGGCTCCGCGCTTGGGCACGGCCGCTACGTAAGGCGACCAACGGGATCCATCGAATCTGTTATCATGAGTTGACTTGGATTGGAATGCTAAAAATGTAATGCAAGCAAAACTATTAAAGGCATGTAAGCATTAACATTAGCGTGGGTAGGAGGAATGCTTGTGTGAAATATCTCTCAGATATCACCTTTCCCCAAAAGAGGTTAATTTAACATGAATACTTTGCCCTGAGGAATCACCCAAAGATGGACTTAGACCGTTACTGCCATCTAAATGAAATTCTAAGCACTTTGTTCCGGGGCGACTGCGCAGTGAAGCGCCACAAGCAGACAAAAACTTAGGAAAATACATGGAATAAGTGGTAGATCCTAACATCCTCCCCCACTTAAGCTGTCCGACCTCGTCGACTTACAACATTACCATAAGAAAAAGAAAAATCTCCTATCTTAAATAGTTTCTTCTTTGTGCCAATTGAGAGGCGTGACTGGCTTGTGGTCGATGGAGAGTCTACTTTCTTTTGTAGCCTTTTGCGCCTTTGGTGGGTGCTTATTCCTTCTTCTTGTTGCGGCGCAGCCTGCTTCTTTTCCTTCATGATTCTTGAGTTTCATGATCTCTTTTGGTAGCTCTACCATCCTGCATTTGTGAGAGATGACGCTTTGGAGGAGTTCTTTGGAGCCTACTACGGGACTGGGTCTGGGCATCCACGATCAAGTAGTCATAAATGGTTTTACACTGGCAAAACAAACTCCGACGAAACCGACCCCGGAAAATATGGTCTGAACAAGAAATTGACGGAACCGTTTTTTGACACCAGTTAACCTGTTTTAGAATGCTGACCAACCTCCCATGTATCACTGGTCGACGATTTGATCAGTATTATCTAGTGTAATACTTATAAATGTGTTTAATTATGTCAATCACAAAATATATCAAAGTAATAAATGAAATATTGCAAAGTTCATCTTGTTGCAATAAAAGAAGCAGAAGTGTATTTCGATAAAAAAGTTACCTAGTGAAATTGATCAATTATCATTTCTTTTCCTTTGAATCCTAACCATCTTTTGCAAATAATAAATTTATTAGATTCGACAAATATATGTTTAATGATAATTTTCTACTTAAGTTTAGTCACCATTATATACTTTTAAGTCCAAAAAACCTTAAATAGTGATTAATTTTGCCGAACTTCGAAAGAAAAAAAGCGCCTAAAAAAAACTTGACGAAACCACAACCGACCCTGTTACACGAAAAATACGGGTTCATGTAACAAGAAATCGACCCGTTACCAAAAATAAAAGACCGACTGTAAATGTCCGTAAACCGCGACATTGATCCGTGATAGACCTGACCTACTCGATTTGCATATAAACTGGTATACCCATGTTCTGCAAGATGCTTCTGAAGAAAGTTCTCATCTCTAGACCAAGTCAAAACATCCTATGTTCAGGTGACGAGTGAAAGTCTAATTTCCCTTGCCATCCGTTCACAGCTGCGCACTTGTTTGGCAATGCCTTTTATCTGCCTCCTTGGAGTTGACAAGCTCTGCATTTTGAAACTTCTTGTAATGTAAACCAGATCGTTTGGCTTTTGGGTCATGAAGTTGTCGTCCGCACTGTGTCCACTGAGCGTGCACCTTTCGTCCGCAATGAATGTCAGCATGGTGTTCTTCTGCCTTTTCTTTTCTTTGCCATTGTGCAACATCGTGTACACAGGTCACACGGAGCGTCGTTCTTCTTCTTGTCTTTTCTTCTTCAACTCGTCATCCTTCCGTGTAACTGTTCTCTAGAGTCATGGCGATGCAACGTTGTTGAGTTTGTCAATTTCGCCTTTGTTTGCAATCTCCACCCATTTACTGTGGGCCTCTACAAACAGGCACTTAGTTGCCTTCTTCGAAAGGATGATCCTTTGGGATCCAGATGATGACTGATTTTGCTTTGATGTTGAGATGACCCTTTTGATTTTAAGTCCCTCCCCCTTTGCTCGATGTTGAAACTTGTAAGAGTTTGAGACATCACGCTGAGTTCCGCTCGCCGCTCCTTGGAGGCTGGAGTGGCTTAGGGGCGTGTTGAAGACTCTTTTCTTTTGCTGATGTTCTCCTCGAGCAGTAATCACAAGTTCTTCGCTGGCGCCAAACAGCTGCCGATGAGTTAAGTGAGTTTTGTCTCATCAAATTCTTGGGCCATTCTTTAACCCGTAGATAATTAAGAGACGATCTTTTCTACATGTCTTTTGGATGTGAGCTATACATTCGGGAGAATCACGCACGTTGTCTCGAATGGAGCCCTTCTGGCTATGACTTCGTGCAGCTTTCTTCGCGCAATTGAACTGGAACTGGTCATGAACTGTGTTCTTGAATCGTCATGTTCATTTAAGTTACCGTCAATCTCGGCGTGCCTTGGTGCGCCACAGAGACTGCGAATCGCATCAGCAAGTGCTATGACATGTTGTTAACCTTCAAGACTCTCAAGCTCTACTGACCTTAGAGAACTGTCCATGTTGAACAGAAAAAGTTTTGTACTCTTTCGCATCTCGCGCGCATATAGTCCTTCGGCATTGGCGCTTTTTTTGGGGAACCAACGCTGGATGCTTTCTATAGCGGCTTCATAGTCCTCGCCTTTTCAACGCTTCGTCGCCTAGGTTAAGACAAAGTTCACTTGCTCTTGTAGAGCGTCTTTTTCCGACTTCAACATTTGGCTTGCCTCGATGACCAATGGTTCGAGCCAGCCCATTCTTCCGGAATTCCTCTAGCACGCAAATCTTTCTTCCTTTCACGACTCTTAGTTTCCTTTTTCGACTCCGGACGGGTTATTTCGAACTGCTCTATACCGAACTGTCACTCCTAAGCGTTATTTGATCGCTGAGGTGCGCGGCTTAGCTAGCCTTCTTGCCGGGAAATGGGCCTACGGCATCACAGATGAGGCGATTCTCTTTTAAATGGCGTCAGGCCTTTGGACGGTGCCGGACTACGTCAGCGGGCCATAGCAGATCTGAGCTGGAATCTGTATCTGAGATTTGGGACTTTGGATTGGAAGCTAAAAATGTACATGCAAGCAACAATATTCATATCAAAGCAATTAAATCATTAGCATAGTAGGAGGAATGCTTGTGTGAAATATCTTTCATATATATCACCTTCCCCTAAAGAGGTAAATTAAATGAAATCCTTTGCCCTAGAAGACACCAAGAGACTTGACCGTACTGCATCTACAAGATATAATTCCTAAGCATTGTGGAGGCGATCGCGCAGGAAGCGCCACAAGGTGGACTCATTGACTTAGGGAAAATACATGGAACAATGCAGGATCTAACACAATGCTTTACCCTCATTGTGATAAGCCAATTTCACCCTTAACGAATCAATATGATCAATTCAAATATAATTGCTTGCATATTCAAACACAACAAAGGTTTGACTTACCTTACCAGTTGAATCCGGGAAATTTCAGATTGGTAAGCCTAGTCAGTAAGTCTCGTTACTTACCACTCGGAATATGCTAACCCCTTTAACTAGTCATATCAGCTTCATTTACTTCATTTCAGTGTGCACTCTCCAATATAGATCATGCCACTCCAGCAATAGAACGAGAATTCTTATCAATGTTTAAAGTTATTTGTTGTGACAAACTCAGTTGAGATTGAATTACTTGTACTCGCAGAACAAGACTTCTGTCATTGGCTTCTCCAACCTTTAACTCTCTGCCATACCAGGAGCATCCTCTCCATACTTCTGTGATCACCATTTCCCACGAAGGATCTAGCTGTATACCAATGATTCGAATGCGAGCTGGATATAGCTCAACCTTATCCCAAAATATTGAGATGGAGGTTAAGGCTTGGCTACACACCAGAGGTTCGTGGAATAATAGACCTGAAATGCTATCAAGTCAACAGTAACCAAGAAAGAGAAAGAGAAGAAGAAGAGAGAGAAGTTTGTATATTGAAGTGTCTCTATTACAAAGCAAGTGCGTATAAATAGAGCTCACCACAAGTACAACAGCTACCAAGCATAACAGAATCTAAATTACAGAATAAAAGAAAAGCCAATATAAAGAAGTTGTTATGCAAAAGACAAATGATACATATTCTAGCTTACTGCCAGCTAGGCCAGCAACCTTTTAATTCGTATCAGATACCTTTTAATTGCAATTGTCCAAAAAGGCAAAAAGTTGTCGTGCCTCTTTAATTCCTATGCTCTCTGCCAGGACGTTGAAATACTTCAACACTGTTGGAGTTTCCAAACTTATTCTGTTCAATTTTACAATTTCATCCTTGTGTATCTATTTTTATCAGCTTTATCTCCAATAAATAACAATAAGCTACGATATCATCGAAAAATGTGTTATCCAACAGGAAAATGGAGCGAACATGAATGCTGGCACTCAATTGTCCTAGGGAAAAATTAAGGACTTCGAAGCCAAAGCCTCCTCAAGATCTCCTTGCTCTTACCAATTACCCACAAACTTCCTATCTTTTCCTTGTTCTACCACACCCTTTCATCTGCTGACCATGTCAAATAACACGCAAAGACTACCTAATGGTAAAAATTTCCCAGGTCTCACAACACCGGAATTGTTAGTTTTCTTATCTGGATTGCTGATGAATCTACAAAACATGTCACTATTTACATGTATCTTTATATGATCCGATCGTTTGCTTTTGAAAATAGTACAACGAATATGATCATTGAGCTGTTGCAGCTGCTAAAGAACAAAATGGTTTTAGACATCAGTTCCATTGGTCTCCTATATTAGTGTGTTTTAATCTACTTATATTCTCCTATTCTTTTCCAGTATCTGTTTATGGTATTAATCTTGGTTGTCATTCTTAATTTCTATTGCTTTTCGTTTCCCTGATTACTCAAAAAGCTTTATGCTCTATCTTCTTGCTTGTTTGGTCACGCCTTTTTTTTTTTTTTTTTCTATGTTACATGGACTCGGTATGTAGGTGTCCTGTGTCCTGGTGCAACGTTTCGTGACATCGCTTCATTTTCTTGAAAAAAAAAGTAGTTTTTTAGTTAAAAGAAAGAAAGTGTCAATGTCTGTTGTCGAAGTCGACACGAGGCGATGTCAACACGTACGTGAGCTAAATGAAAGAGTCCGAGTAACATAGTTTTTTTTTGATAGTGTTCCATGTGCAAAAGACAACCTCTAACAGAACAACTGTGCTGATCACTTGTGTTCGCACGAAGCACAAGCCCAACTCCAAGTGTATAGCTGAGACATTACTGTTACTAAGAGCTTCTGAGAAAGTTTGTTACTTCCAGCCCTTAGAAAAGCAGAAGAGTCTTTATTCTTGCAAAGTTTGTTAATATATGTTAAGCAATGGGGAGCTGGCTGCTGGGTAGTAGAGAGTTCGTTAGAATCTGTTGAGGAGGCAGCTAAGAGGGCATTTGAAAATTATATGATTGCCTTTTATTGGGAGAAACCATTCATCTTCAATATAATGTTGTAGTTTTATTGTCTGATTTTCAATACATTACTATCCAATATAGCCTTTATTCTGTTTTACTTGTTCTGAGCTGATTCTCTAGTTAAATTCCCCTATCTGGTTTTTTTTTTTTTCAAAGAAAATTGACATCCGAAGTGTTGTGTCTTATCATTATCAGTCATTGTTTGCACGTGCTTGGTAATGCAAAATGTGTTGGCTTATCACTTACAGTCATTGTTTCACGATGCTGGGAATAGCAAAGATGTATGAGTATAGTGTTACTTCACAACTAATTACATGCTATATGTTTTTACCTGAGAGTAATCACATGTGTATATCAACTTGTTAAGATAGTTCCGTAATAATATTACTTGGATTGTTTGCTTTGCAGTGTTCATTTGTATTCTTGTTTATACTTGTACAGCACGAGTTTTATATTCAATATAAGAAAAAACCTAAAATTATTTATTTATCTTGTATCAATCTATCTTTTCCAATCTCATGCTTTGATTCCCAATTACATTGGTGGAAAATGACAAGGATAGCCTAGCTACCCATACAGCACTGCTGTTTTTTATGTGGTTGGGAGATATGGGAGAAGCTCCTAAGTGCTCATTGCAAAATAGCTTCATATATTGATTTGTTAGAGAGGGCTGGTACCTTCTTCCATCGAATCTGGAATGTATTCAAAACTTCTTTGTGTGAGATTAATCTTTTTTCCCCCCTCTTTGAACATGCTAATTTAATTACAGAATGAAATCTGTGCAGCAAAAGGTTGAAAAGACCTTCCATTTCAGAAAAACTTATTGGGCAAGGTTGAAAGACTCGTACAACAGGAGAAAGAACTTAGGAAGGTAAAGCTCTAGTCCACATTTATTTACAACTTTGACCTTTGCATTATCCATTATATTCTTGTAAACATATTTTGTTACTAATTCATAATTAACAATATGTGCAGATGTAGTTGCTCACTTTATATAGGATAATAGGTAAAATTTGTCATCTGCCACAAAAGTCATTCTTCCAAAAAATCTGCCTTATAAAACGTATTTTGTGAATCTGCCATTACTTGGGTTCCTTAATTTCCTTTGTTTCATCAGGCCATTTACTATTTCCGGCAGTTATATCTGGCATATTCAGCATAATGTCACATGACATGCACATGATTTCTTTTGCTATTCTTTCTTTTTCCTCCCTAATTGAAAAAAACCGTAACCTGAAATTGACATGAACTGTTGTTGCTAACCTAAAAAATAGTAACCTGTACGCTGAACGAAAAATTACACTAAACTGAGTTATCTGAAGACTATAACAAGTTATCCTGTTAAGACTGTAACAAACCCTATACTATTGAAAACTGAACCAATTTTATCAACCGTTACATAACTGAAACTTAACTAAACGAACTGTATCAAACCGTTACTAATGAATCTGGTACTGAAATCAACCTAAAATCTATTTTGAAACGTATTATCTATAATTTGTAATCACTTGCAATTTATATACCTCTACGCAAATTGTTTATTAGAAACACAATTCACACGTAAATCAACAAACAAAAAAAAAACTAACTGAAAGACACGAACTGATCTCTGATAAGAATATATAGATAAAAATTGAAATCATTCAAAAACATGATCAACTCAAACGACAATACGATCAAGTCTGAAAATAACCGATTAAAACCGTTTGTTTGTTGTAACCCGAGGGTAAATGCTTGTGGAGATAACCGAAACTATTCGACCGAATTATTTTTTCTTGATCGACTAACATCACAGACTGAGACGAACTGACCTTGTTCGCGAAAAAAAAGTAACTGTTTAACTCATTACAAAAATTGTCTCCGAACTGAATTCATATGCAAAAAGAAACCCGATGACAGCCGACCGAAATAACCAATCTGTTGGTTAACCCAAAATGAACCGAATTGACACCCCCTAACCATCACCACTTTTGTCTCTTCTTCGTCCGATCACCATCGCCACTATTCTCGCCTATTCACCCTTTGCTTCGTATCCCTCAACACAACCACTAATTCGCTCCTCTCCCCTACGCCCCCCCTCCCCAGCCGTGTCTGTCTGCCCCTTCGACTCCTTGTTCTCTTCCCTCTTCACTCTCAACACGCTCCACCAATTTTGTCATACACTTGCTTCCACAAATTTGTAATCACATTCCCCATTCTTGAAAAATGATAACAAATAGTGGGAAAGAATTGGTGAAGATCTGTGATCGGCGCGGTGTTGCGTGCTACGGGGCCTAGATTGGGTATCGGCGCTTCGATGGAGGAGAGGAGCAAAAATGGGGGTTTTGCTTTGCCAAGCGGGTTTGTTGACTGGTGGATTTGGAAAAGTTTTGGATGGTCGGTGAGCGCACGGTGTGTGATGGGGGTCGCTTTTAGTGTTGAGGAGGAACGAGAAGTGGAGGTGGGGCAGAACATGGAGTGTGGAAAAGAAAGAGTAGGAGTTGTCTATTAGCAAAAAAAACAAAAAAATCCCACGATAGCGCGTCACACGAGCTTTTGTAACCGAATAAAGTACTGGTGCTCACGCGATGATTAGGTATACTTGCAGTTGTTAACGAAGTGAACAATTTTTTATGCAGGATGTGTACCCATTTGCCTTTATCATCGATCGAATTAATGATTATAAATTTATAGGTATTTTTTCGCAAAAACTAACTTTTTTGTGGCAGTATTGACAAATTTCCTCTTCCCTTTTAATATGTCACTTGTTTATACTCTCACATTATAAATAAATTAATTATGAAAGCAATAACTTACTGTGTAAATTGGAACTTTTATAGATATTGCTTAATCAGGATGCTGCTGTAAACCTATCTGGGACAGAAAAAGTAATTTACAAATTTGACACATTGATTATGATGTCTGTTTCATTCATTTTTTTTATTTATTTTTTAAAAATTGTGTGTTATTTGCATAGTTGTGTTATTTCCCTGTGGTATATTATGCTTCTCTTGGATGCAAATGAAGATTTGGCACAAGACCTTTGTGGCAATTCAGAATGTGTGGAAAGCATCTCTCTTTTGCGTGTCAGTTAACATTTTGTTTGATTTATAAGATTATTCCGCAACTTGTTTCATCTTTTTGTAAATATGAATCAAAGTTTTCGGGATAAGGAGTTAGGAGACTCTGAACTATGAAACAGTTCCGTTTTTAAAAGAGAAACATTTTTTTCCTTTGGGGAATTTCTCGTGTCATTGAAAGTTGCCTTCTTGTTCCTGCTGATTTGTGTCATCTGATGGGTGACATGAACAGTATATACTTCCTATTTAATATATATGGTGGTTTTTGTGCTTTGGACGTAACACTCATCATATATCATGAACATAACTTAGTTGTTTTGAGGTTGCAGGTAGATAACAACTTTAGGCTAAAGAGCAATCCCATGGGGACAACCACAAGCAATCGGAAAGAGAGCTGGGCCAAACAGCCTGTTGCAGCTGCCTATCTAAAGGCTAGTGAGCCATTAGAAGAAGCAGCCAAAACTGCTGCCTTCAAGGTTGTTGAGGCAGAATCCAAATCACATGRGGCTGCTGAGGCTGTTAAGGAGGCAGAGAAAGTCACAAAGTTGGCAGAAGAAACACATTTAATCCTGCAAATTGCAACAGAGATCTTTGACAGATGTGAAGTTTAATATACTCCGTACCAAACTCTTTAGTCAGATTAATTCCCCCTTGTTTCTGCAGTTCATCTAATTTTTTATATATATTTTTTTTTGTGGCAGGTACTCGTGGTGAGGTCGTCCTTGTTTCTTCCTAGTCATAGCGAGATTTAGATACGGAAGTTTGGAACAAATACCAGCTAAGTTTTAGAAGAAAATATGCAACTGTAGCATGGCCATCGTCCTTCAGCATGACTTTAAGATAATGTCAGCTTGTGGCTTTCTCCCACCATGAAGAGTGGCATGCAGCTCTTGTTTTAGAATAGAGATTTGCTGCTATGCTAGGTCTTTTCTAATTGAGCATGCACAGAAGTGTCATTGCAGTGTGTAAATAAGGATCACAATGAAACAATCTAAAGAAAAGTCTGATTACTTTAAAGAATATGTGACTACCTTTTGGAAGTTTGATAAATCTGGTTGTTGTTGTCGATCAAGTGAGCAGCCTTGGTGAAGGTGTGACAGTGTGGACAACAGTGGTAATAAAAGCCAGTTGAAGTTGGCATTGTTTGCGAGTAGCACTAGATTAAAACATCATGGCCGTGATTGTAAATTTGGAGTACAATGCATACAAATTGTTTGGAAATTCAGAAGCCGATGGCTGAATTGATGAGATATGATAAACGAGACAAGAATTGAAAGCAATTGTTGGGAACCTGGAGTCATACCTTTATCATATACTAGTATTTTTTGCACGCAATGCATGCGTGTCAAAGAAATAAATATTGATAACTTTTGTATGATTTCCTTATACCAATTCGATGGTTTTTTCAATGGATGATGTTTAATACTCTCTTCGTTTTTTTAGATGTTCGACTTTTCTCTTTGGGCCGTTTTCAAATAGATGTTCCAAACCAAGTTAAAAATAACCTTTTTACTTTTTATCTATTTTATTTACTCTAACATTAATGAATTACTCATTTATAAAGTCAACTTTCATTATTTTACCCAATCTATTCATCCAAAATTACTATTTCCCATAAAATTTCATTCATATATTTACTCTTTTACCTAACTTATTCAACTTTTTATCCAACTTACTCAACTATTTTATTCAACTCTTAAAAACCGTTCCAAAATGGTATGAAACATCTAAACAAAATGGAGGGAGTAGTATTTAAAGAAAAACAACATTGAAAAATAAATATTTAACGAAAAAAATTACAAACGATAACTAAGATTGATCAAATTGGTAAAGAAGTTATTTAGTACACTGTCAAAGTTTTTAACCTTGATTAAAACGGCTACAAACATACAAAATTTAAAACATAAACAGTTGACATAAAAAACAAAGTGATTACCACATATTAATGATCATGAAAGCTTCTTCAATGATGATCATGAAGTGTTTTTAAAGTTGCGAACCTAAACCTAAAATTAGGAGAAGAATAATAAGAAGAGCGATAGATTTAATGGGGTTAGTAAGAAATTAGAATTTGGGTATTTAAACACTCATTGAGTGAGTCAAATGAATATATATTTTTTTTTTGAAAAAAATGTATAAATAGATGTATGACAATTAATCGATTTATGAATGCGAAAATTAATAAATTTAGATATCAATTAATTGATAAATACTACGCATACTGCCTCCTACGAGTGTTTTGACGTTTTCTCGTTTTTTCTTTAACGGACTCAAAACTCCCCCGTATGGACTCTTTCGCCCCCAAATCTTCCTGGGACC
>SNQN01000317.1:0-59672 GCA_008642245.1 Bassia scoparia
CCTTTGCATAAGCCTAACTTGGGGAAAGACTAGATCATACAAAATTCATAGTCTTTATCAATTTTATCTCCGCATAATGGAGTCAAGAAAAATCACAACGTCCGATGAAACGGACTTCCAAGTTCCCACGAATGGGATATCCATGATGACAACCTTTAAAATATTTTCAATCATCCTTGAACCATTTCGAATAAACCTTTTTAAAACTATTTATAATCAATCGTTTCATAATCAATATTTTAAACACATTTACAAAAAGCTTAATCCATACATAGATATTCACAACACATTTCAAACTACTCAGATAGTTACAATTGTATATTTCGTGAACAAACAATATTTTTCTTACTTCACACATTAAACACATTTGCATATAAAATCAACTTTTATAAGGTCTATCAATGTAGTACCTCAATCCTCGCATAGAACACAAAGATTCCTAGTCACGAACTCGAAATCCTACCCATCCTGAATCGGTATATCCTCCTAAAAAAATAACCAAATAATCTTCAATCAACACTTGGTTGATAACACAAAGATATAAATATTGACCCTTGACTACTAGTTGTGCATGGACAATGATACTACCTTATAAATAAGTATTGTTTATATATAATCTTTGAGTAAACAATAGTAGTGAAAATAGTGATATATGAAGTAGTAATAATGCAAATGATAATAGTGATAATACTAAAACGTATATGAGTAGTTGTATGATGGTACAACAATACCATTTCCAAGAGTACCATATGATAATAAAGTAATGACAGTAAGACAATAAAGGTAATAGTAAAAATAATATAAAATGTGTAAATGTAGATTGGCAAAATAAATTTAGAAGACTTAGGAGTACATAGAGTACTCACGGTTATGTAATTATAAGATGAGAGCATTGTATACTAATGCAGACATCAAAATAAGAAGCACAGTGGGGAAAGAGATGCTTACAAGCCGAACAGAGAGACACGAAACAGAGGAGAATGAGGAAGAGATTGGTGCAGCTCCCAGTAAACGGCGCGTACGACGGAGCAAAGGTGACGAATAGTGAAAATAAAGGAAAAGAAAGAGTTTGTGATTGTTTTACTAAGATGCGTGCAAAATTGCAATAAAACTTTCACACTATTTATAGGCAAAATGAATTGGGATTTCTGATTGAATCTCAATCTATGACAATGGTAAGACCACAAAAATGACAGTCAAACACTGAGCTAATTCAGATAAAGGGAATGGAGGAGTAGAAGGGTGATGATAGTGTTAAGCAACTTGTAGGAATGGTGAAGATGAGTGTAAGCAAATTGTAGGAATGGTGAAGATGAGTGTAAGCTAAATTGTAGAATGGGAAGAAAAGTGATGATGATATGTTAATTTGACTTGTAGTGGGAAGCACGGTGCTAGTCCAAATTAATTTATTTATTTTTTTTTTTTTTTGGTAACTTAGTAGTTTGTGGGTTTGACCTAGTCAAAACACCAAATAACATTTATCATCTTTAGTAATAGATTCTTTTATTTAGAAAAGTGATAATCGAAGAGTAAAATTTATGAAAATCATTTAAGAAAATAAATATTTAAGACATGTTTAATGCTTAATTATTGATAAATAAGTTAGTTAAAATACGGGGTATTATAACAATGACCCTAAAAGTGGTGAGTTGAATGACACAATTGAGGTTAATGACAATAAGTTTTACAACCCAAATGACCTGCATAATTTCCATGGGGTGAGATTAGATGATGAGACTGAGGAAGAGGATCCCATTCAGAGAGTATACAGAAATGACCAACT
Source organism: Bassia scoparia (assembly GCA_008642245.1). Taxonomy (NCBI): domain Eukaryota; kingdom Viridiplantae; phylum Streptophyta; class Magnoliopsida; order Caryophyllales; family Amaranthaceae; genus Bassia; species Bassia scoparia. The sequence continues at coordinate 1,784 of SNQN01000317.1, forward strand.
TTACCAAGCTTTGCCCTTTGGAGAGATTGACTTAGCTCTATGGGACATTTTCCTAGATAGGGATCATTGTTTGGATGTTGTTAGGGACTACTCAATTCAGCAAGGGGCAGATTTGGTAAGGGAAAGGGTGGACAAGAATAGGTATACTGTGAGGTGTGCATGCTTGGACTGTGAGTGGAGGCTTCATGCCTCTGTGTTGCCTGATGGAATTACTTGGGCAATAAAATCACTAACTGGACCAGCACACACATGTACAAGGTTAGCTCATAACCCACTGGTAGGGATTAAGTGGTGTGCACATAAGTTTACTAAGGATATAAGGGCTAACTTTGAGGCTCCTATCAAAGGACTAATTCAACTTTGTGAGGAAAGGTATCAAGTGACAGTTCCAGCATCAACCATGTACAAGGCAAGAACAGAGGCAATTAAACAAATACAGGGGAGCCATGATGAGAGTTACATAAGGCTGCCCCAGTATATTACAATTATCAAGGAGAAGGATCTAAAGGCATATGCCTATATTAGCTGGCTAAACCAAGGACCACAAACTCCCTTGGTGTTCAAGAGAATGTTTATAAGTTTTGAAGCTCAGTACAAAGGTTTCAGCAAGGGTTGCAGGCCATTGATTGGAATTGATGGCTGTCATTTGAAGGGTAACTTTAATGGGTGTCTCCTATCTACAATAGCCTTAGCTTAGATGGAAATCAACAGATTTTTCCCTTGGCATATGCAGTAGTCAGTGAAGAAAGCACAGACAATTGGACCTATTTCTTTAGGTGCTTGTGGAATGCGTTAAAGGATGAAGGCCCTCAGAATTGGACTTTCATATCAGATAGAATGAGAGTAAGCAACTACTTGTAAACAACATGCCGTGATTGATGACTGTTTATCAAGTTTTTAACTGCACTTCTTGTATGTACAGGGTGTTGATGGGTGCTTGAAGGAGGTTTTCCCACAGTGCTCAAGAAGAATTTGTTGCAGGCACTTGTTCAAAAACTTTACTGTAAGTTGTCATTTTTTTCCAAATTTGGCTAATTGTGTCCATTGTTTCAACTATTAAGCTTCATGCTACAACTTTTTGCAGAACAAGTTCAGGGGTCCATTGTTTGAAGAAATATTATGGCAAGCTGTTGATGCATATAATGAGTTCGTTTTTATGAAGGCAATGGAGAAGATTAAGAAGTTAGGTGCTGCAGCATACCAGTACTTGTTAGATGATGATGTTAGCTTGTGGGCAAGATTTAAGTTTGATCCAAAGGTTTCATGTGCTGATAACACAAATAACTTCACAGAATCCTGGAATGCAACACTAGGTCTTGAGAGACTGAGGCCAATCCTATCTTTGCTGGAAGGTAAATTTACTGACTACATTAATGCTTTCAGTGCCCATTATTATGGTGGTATGTTAATGCATTGTTTGAACTATGGTAAACAGCTATTAGGAGAAGCTGCATGGTGAGAATTGGGACTAGACAAGCCCAAAGTGAATCATGGGTTGCTGGAGACATCACACCTTATGCAAAAGACATGATCAGAAAGGCAAGTGAAGATGCAAGAGGATGCCAAATCTACGTGTCTGGTAGAGGAAAGTGGGAGGTGCTTGATGGGAAGACTGCATTTCCTATAGACCTAATGTCAATGGAATGCAAATGTGGCAGATGGAAGATTGGAGGACTCCCTTGCAAACATGCAATGAAAGTCATCAACAACAGTAGGTTGAATCCTAAAGCTTATGTCTCAAAGTACTACACAGTTGCAAAGTACAGAGCAGCTTACTTCCTCACAATTCCACCATTGCCAGATCACACCCAATGGGGTGCCAACCAATTTGTTGAGATCAATCCACCTGAAGTCAAGAGAACAGTGGGCAGACCCCCTAGGAACAGAAAGAGCCAAAGAGGAGAGGAGAGGAGAGGAAATAGGTCTGTCACAGTTACTTGTTCAAAGTGAAATGAGCAAGGACACAACTACAAGGGTTGCAAAGGTGGCAAAACAGCCAAGGAGAAGAAGGCTGCAGGACAGGAGCCAAAAAAACAGAAAGGCAACAAAGAAGGTGTGTGTACTCAAGGCAAAGTTGATGATGTCACCAAAAAAGAAAAGAGCCACAAAGAAGAAGAAGAACTGATTAATTAGGATGTTTACCTAGTTTCCACTTATTTTGACAGACTTATGTAGTAGCTTAATAATGTATTTGTATGTGTGAAGACATCTGTTTGAATTCTTGATTAATGAACCTGAAATGATGTTTGTAGTCTTTTGCTAAATATGGTTAGAGTGTTGTTAAACAAGTCAACAACTATGTTAATTAATGAAGCATTTTGCTAAATTTGATTATGTAAACAGAATTTCATGTTTCAAAGTCTATGTTTTAGGTGATTTGTTTTAAAGGTTTTGCTAAATCAAATGAAAATGTACGAGCAAATTGAAATAGAGGAAGAAGACAACTCATTAACAAACACAATTTCAACCACTATATTATTCATCAACTAGAACACAATTACATCCCCATTTCCACTAAATCGCATCAAAGCAAAAAATTACAAACTTAAACCATAAATCCACCACTTACTAAATACATCAACTTACATTTTAGTAGCAAGGATTACAATTAGAATCACAAACGGAAAACCAATTAACCTAATGCCCCTCACAACAGCATCAATTTTGTTCACAATTCTTCTGTAGAAAACCAATCAATCTTTCCATCAACTCATCTAGAATCGTAGGAATCGCCCAAAAATAAGTAGTCTTACAATAAGCACATTTGTAGTAGATCTTGTTAGGGTTAGTAATTGATTCAGAGACTTTAAGATCCATTTTCTTGCGGCATTTGCATCTCCTCGCTTCAAACAACAACGAATGCAAAATCTCTTCAACAGCGTCTGCAATAGAAGGAGCCATATCAAGGAATGAGATATAAATACAGAGGAGAGAGAGMGAAAAATTGGAAGAACGTGAGGAGCAACGAAGAAATGAGGGTTTAAAAGGAAGTTCAAACTCCCCAACGTTCATAATTAACCATAGAGTAACGCAGTTGGGTTAAATGAGGGTTAAAAGTGACGAAGTTAGTGATTATGTCCTCATTAAGGGCAAATCAGCTAACGGAGAGAAGCTCAGGGGTATATGGAGTGTTTTGAAAAACTGAGGGGTATATGAGCTAATACGCGAAAGCTCAGGGGTATATGGGGAAAAATCCCAAAAACAATCACAATCAAAACCTACTTTTTAGATATTTCAAAATTTTTAATTTATATAAAAGTAAGAAAAAATTCACATGAATAATCCCACCTTTTGGTGGTCTTCCCTCATTAATCCGAACTTGAGCAAATTACAAAATAATCCAACTTTTACCCACAATCTGCCTATATTGCACTATTACCGGTTGATTAAGCTTAGTGACCTTTTAAAGAGGTCATTTGGACACGTGGTGAAATTTTATTGGTTGTTTCTTTTTTTTTTTTTTTTTAAAGGACTCCATCTTTTCTCATCCACTACAACCACCACTCATAACCAACCCACGCACCACCACCCATTACTAACCTACGCACCGCCACCCTTGCATTGCCCACCATCACCCTCATCCACTAGCCACGAACATCCCTCGCAGTCGCGCCTCCCTAGTAGCTCCCCATCCTTAGCAGCCCACCATTATTCTTTGCACCATCACTTCAATCGCCCAAAATCGCACCTCACCACCCACACACCCAGCCTCCCTTACACCACTTGAAACGCTCAACCATTCGCAACCCCCCTCGCACCCTCACAGCCACTCGCAACCACCCTCTGTTCCTCTGTCGCACATACATCCCAACACCCTCGCACAAACACTCGCCTCCCTCTCTAACAACAACCAGACTATGATTTGTATGAAGGTCGAACAACAACAACAACAATCGCAACCACCGCAATCACAATCGCAACCTCCGATTCGCAACAATCTCAATAATCCTTCAAACCAACCAGCAACCGCAACAATCACAAGTAGACTATGAGTTATGATTTTAGGGTTTTTGCAATTTGGAGGATTTGCAGGAGGTGGGGTCTTTGCGTGGAGGGTTGGGCTTTTGCAGGGGTTATTGCGGTGGTGGGGAAGTTGTGGGGGTGGTGATGTTTAAGTGGTGGTTATTGTGCACATACGTGCGGTGGGGGTGGTGAGGGAGGGTGTGTGGTGGGGGATGAGTGGATTAAGAAAAAATAAAACAAATAAAAAATAGATAATGTGACCTGATCAGCAGGTTTTAGGTAAAATAGTATAATATGGGAAGATTAGGGGTAAAAGTGAGATTATTTTGTAATTTGCTCAAGTTCGGATTAATGAGGGAAGACCACCAAAAGGTGGGATTATTCATGTGAATTTTTCCTAAAAGTAATTCATAATTTATTTACAAATCGAGCATTTGCTCGGGGCGGAATAGGATCATGTGAAAACACAAACCTTTGGTGAAAACTAAAAACTTTTAATCTTGACCGTAGGATTTCGAGATGAACGGTCACGATTTAATCTACGTATATACTTATATTTCAATCTGGGGTACATTAGAGGTTTAAAGGGGTACACGTGATTGTTCAACAACAGTAACTGAAAGTCTTGTGTACCCTTTACTGCTTGTATGTACCCCTTTAAATGTAAAATGTACTCATTTATTTTGGTTTTCACGTTTTCATATAATATGTGGTTTTCATTGGATCCTGACTCTGCTCGGGGCTTATCTAGTAACATATAAAATTAAGACAACATTAGACCCAAAAGAAAAGGAGAAAATTGGAGAGGGTTTTGCACGTGAGCGTCACGCGGAAAGAGACCGACAAGGAGAAAGCCAAGAACACACACATTGACAATTTGACACATACTCTGCAGAAACACAAACACAAACACACACAATATTGCAGAAACCAACATGGAAGAAGAAGGGAAAGGAAGAAGAAAAGAGGTTAACGAAGAAGCAATGGAAAGAATCACAGAAAGATTATCAGCTTTGGATAATCTCTATTTCCCTCAATCTCTTCTTCCCAAAGCTCATTCTCCTTCTCTTCGTAAACCCCTTCTTCTCGACCTCCTTCACCGCGACATCCCCGTTTTCTTAGGTATCGTATTCTTCTTCTTCTTTTTTTGGCTGTTATTTGATGATGGGTTGTTTTTTTTTATTTCAATTGAGATGATTTATGTTACTTTGAGCTTGATTTCTGAATTGGGTTATTGGAATTTCACTGATTTACGCTGTTTTTTTGTGAGATGAATGTTATTGTTGTTGTTAGTTTATGTCATGAGTTTATTTCAATTGAGATGATCATGTGACTTTGAGGTTGATTTCTGAATTGGGTAATAGGAATTTCACTAATTTATGTTGTTATTGTTAGTTTATGTCTTGAAGTTACTTCTTAACCTTGTTAGTTTGCTTCTGGTTTGTCAAAGTTCCTGTCTTTGGCTAGCTATGTAACTCATATATTTATGCAGACGGAAATTAGTTGGGGTAATTGGTTTTCATATGTTAAGCAATACCTCTTGTTTACCTTAGGATTATCTTATCGTCAAGCTGTTCATAGTGTGATCTTATGTGTTAGATTGTGAATTGCTCATGATTTAAAGGAGAACAAATTGATGGGGAAAAAGAAGAATAAAGAATTAGAAAAAAAGTAGTGGGGATGCACAGTAATTTGGGAGAAGACTGAGATGTCAGGAAGATGCTTGACTAAATTGATGGAATTAGACGAGAAATAGCGGAAGCAGTAGAACCAAAAATCGGATCTCTAAATTTTGTGGAATCTAAAAAAACCTAAGCTGTGATACCATGTTAGATTGTGAAAGACTCCCTTGAGTCCCCGGCTTTCCATTGATCATCAATTTATATACACATGATTAGGGTACATAATATGGGTCAAAGATAAGCCCAACTATTAACAAAATATATACAAATATATCCACTATCATTATGAACTAGAATCGTGTGTCAACCAATGGAGGTTTGATGTGGAGTTGTAATTAGACGAGTTGTTCAATACTTCTTATTTACCATAGATTTATCATATCACCAAGCTGATTACTGCATGATTTATTGAACTTAGTAGTTAGTACCGTGTCGGAATGGAAGTTTGCTGTGGAGGTTTAATTCGAAGAGTTGTGCAATACTTCTAATCTACCATGGTGTAAGTTAATTAGCTTAAAACTTATGAAGGTAGAATATAAATCAGAGTAAGAGGTTTGCTGTGGAGTTGCATACTTGTTTAAGAATTTGTTTTTTCTTGTGCTACTGTTGCTGGAAAGTGTGACAGCAAGTGCACTGTATTGAAATGGAGAGGGTGGATCTTCCTTAAAGTTGCACTTTTCTTCATAGTAGTATCGTCAAAGTTGCGGTGCATGGGTGCAGCACTGCAGTTTTCTACAGTAATTTTACACCACCGCAAACAAGCAAGACCTTAGGTTGAGGTGGGACATTTAAAACCCACTCATAGTTAAGGATTAATCTCACATAAAGAGTTCACCTTTTTCATCAATTTGAACTCTAATAAGACCCCACTTAACGCAGCACTAAGTTTCTCTCATCTTCTGGTCTTCCATGCAGAACGCTATGGGCCTCAATTGACTTCAGAAGAGCTACAAGAGTTCGATGTCTTAAATGATGACTATGAAGTTAATTGGCATTTGAAGCATTTGAGAAGCAAGCTCAGTCCAACTTCAGAGCAATTGCGCTTTAGGTCATTAACTATAAAGAACAGGAGAAGGGCATACATGGGTAAACTCTTGAACGAAGGGCATTACTTTTCTGAGGATGCAATGAGGGAGAGAGAGCCATATTTGCACCATGAGTATGTAGGTAAGTTTCAGGATCCTTATGGAAGAAGCATGCCTAGACCTGGAGAGCGGTGGTCAGATACTTTAATGAGACGTGCTGAGGAGGCAATTTTGCTAACGAAGATCAGAAGTGAGCAGCAGAGGTTAGGTGTTCATGAGAGTGAATGGGTTGGCAATGAAATAGCAAACAAGATGGAGGAAGAAGAGGAGGAGGAAGAGGAGGAAGAGGAAGAGGAAGAGGAAGATGAAGATGAAGATGATAGTGAAGACGAACAGGGTGAAAAAGCTGTTTATGGGAACGGAATATCTACTTCTTCAGAGGTAACTGACTCCATTAACTGCTTATACTGTATTACCAAACATCTGATGATACAAATAGAAGAAAATGATGTCTCCGTTTTAAGTTTATAACTGTTAGTTCAGCAGTCAGCAGAAAGTGTTTAAAAATCGACTGCTGCTTAAGAATCTGCAAAATTACCTCACCCAGCTTATTTCACAGATGGTCTGCACTCAAGCATAAACTGTTTGCGATATTATTGCCCAGTTTATTATGCATATGTTCTAATTTTTTTTATAAGCGCATATGCTATTTAAAACATCAGCGAAATAACCTCAGAAGTCAGAAGTGAAATTTTATATTTGCTGGAGCCAGGTCCTTCTCGAATTTTAGATAGGCTTTCAGCTTCTCCTCTTTCTTAAGCACAGACAAGCTCATAATTCTCATGACTTTGTTTCTAAATTTTAATCCGCATGAGATAGTTTTTTGCACATTGCTAGATAAGAAATAAAATCAGTAACTTCGGATCTACATTTTTTCATGTCTTTTTTTTGAAGTCTAAAGCTCCTTTGATCTTGCTCTTTTGAACAAATTGAAGGAAAGTCTTTCACGGAGAATGAAACCACAATCTTTTCTGGTTTCACATATTTATCTTCAATTTACTGTACATGCTTTAGGGCTTTAGGATACTAGCTTAGTACAGCCCAAGAATGAAACATAGACTTTTGGATTAATTAATAACCTCTTTTGTTCCATGTTCTTTGCTTCTACAGTAGTGTGTTAGAGACTGATATAATAATGGTACTGATATACTAATTCAGGTTGTAAAATAAATTAACACACAATTTATGGGAAAGCAAAGGATGATTTTTAATTGAATTTAACTAAGGAAAATACAAGATAAGCATTACTTGAGGTAATGACTCTTCAAATGACTTTAGGCCATTAATCTCTAATACAAGAATTCTCTCAATTTTTCTGGATAACTATTCTCCTCACTTCTCTTTGATTATAAAGCAATTAGACAAAGTCTCATTACCCAAATTGGATATGGGACATAAATAAAGGTGTCTTACAAATATACTACTTTCATGATTAATCAATCTCTTGTCCTCAATATCATCAAAAGCTTTGGCAGCATGTTCCTTGTTTTCCTTCTCATTCTGCGTGCGTAAACCAGCAGGGGTGTTGGACTTTGACCTCCTTAGTCTTAACTACCTCGGTTCATTACACAGTGTAATTCCTCTAGAATCAGTACAACTAAATCAGGAAAGAGATTTTCTAGATTAGTTGTGTCACACGGGGAGTTGTAGTTTCATCCAAAATTAGAACCTTAACTACCTCTGGAATAATACCTTATGAAGACTTGTGTAAGTTGTGTTACTTGAACTCGGACTTGGACTCAGACACCCATTTTTTTTTTGCCCAAAATAAAGTATCCAAGTGTCCAACCCATGTCTAGGTGCTGATGATTCAACATGGGTACTTGAGGCAAAATGAATAGTCCTAGTGACATAGTATGGAGAAGTTTGTGCCTTGAAGCTTACAGTTCTAGCTTCAGACTTGAGAATTATATCAAGAAATTCAAGGTGCTTCTTCTGTATGAAAAAAGTTTCTTACTACTTGATTAGTGCTTAGTCCGTAATCTTGAGGATAGAATGGGACTAACTAGTATGGTTATGTATTCCATATCTTAAACTCACCTCAAAAAAATTTGCTTGTGCAGACCGCAGAACTTCAAAAACGAAAGTAAATCTAGTGATTGTTCTTGCATGTTGAATGAGCATGCACTCTAGTAGTTGAGCTACAGATTAGAGCCTGTGATCTGATATGCCTTTCCCTTGTAAATTGATTTGTATGGTGCCTAGGTACAGTTGTGTTCGTTTAACGAAACTAGGTGCACTTTGCATGCCAAAATTTAACGCATTCACATAATTAAGGTTGAACTTTTACATTTAATGTGATATAAAGTATATTTACAAAAAGAATAATGCAGAATTGTGAAAGTTATTATTATTATATTTCATGGAATAAGTGTTTTATGATTTTTATCTTATTTAATTGCCAAAACATATTGAAAGATGATATCTGTGAAAGCGAAGGAATGTCTTTAATTGTGAAACGGACACGGATATGAAGATTGTCTTGTGTCTAGACAACCAAAAGTATCATACCTTGACTGCCCAAATCTCTGGTTTGATATGGATTATTAGGTCTAAGACGGCCAATTTAAAAGGGTCAAGATATGAGTACTTACAAAGTGTGTGTATTTATATATGTTGTTGGTGTTGCAGTAGCGTTGCGGTATTTTGTTTACCGCTTTAATAAATTATTTCTATGTGAAAATTGTATAAAAACTAGACTGCAATTAATATATGCCAACTATAGATCACATATTGAAATGCAAAATTACACTTTCTTTAGAGATTCTTTCTGGCATTTTACTTCCGTAATCACCTTCCTTCTCGCTTTACTGCTCTACTAACTTCAAGGCACTGAAATGATGTGCTCCTTAGCAAGAGTAGATAGTTTCTATGGCATGTCTCATAGCAAGAGAGTGGATGATTGAGCGTTTGGCTTTGAAACTTTTTTTTTTTTCTTGTGGGCTTTGATAAGAGAGAATTTTAATGTGCCTATAGCCATTGTGAGTTCAATTTGTTTGACTTTATGACTTACCATCTTTGTCTTTCCCTTAAACTTACACAGGTACGGCCTGTTCAAGATCAGAATGGAGCAACCGATGCCATTGCTTCCTCCACTGTCGTGAATGTTGAAAGACCGATCTTATCACCAGCAGAAATGCAGGAGCAGATGGATCAATTCACTTACATAATGCAACAGAGATTTTTATCAGGACAAGATCGTGAACATATCAATTATTCCAAGATAGATGATGATGAGACCTTGGATGATCATTGGTCAAAAGAAGCCAATTGCGATGCTGAAGAAAAATACTTTGAAGAAGATTGACCATAGCAGTTTCTACTGTTGGCTTAGAGGAGAAGTGCTTTGAAGACAATAATCAGGAACAATTTTCGAATGCTGCATAATGGTGCGCTTGTGCTTTATAGCCTATAATAGAGGAATGCTTGTTAAATCTGTCACTAATCGAGGTGCCGAGTGAGAGTAGCGACTGTATGTACAGTGTTAGAAGGGCAGGGTGATATGATATATGCAGAACAGTTATTGGTCTTTTAGTCCAAATTCGGGTCATATGTGTTTTATTAAGGGGGTGCTTTCAAGTTTAAGGTCGTTTGACAACCTTAAAATGTAGGGGCCATTTTCGCGACACTTGGGGGATGTATTTGGATCTGAAGATCTAATAATTGTCGTGCACATATACTTTATCTAGCAAGGTGCTAAAGCTTTGTTCTTTAGTGATAGCAGTTTTAGGATGTCCAGTATCTGATTAGCTGAAGCATAATGCAGTGGTGTGAATGTGTGATGGTGTCAATTCAAGTCGTTTTGCGCCTAAGTGCATAGCTATAAAATTATAAATGTCACTCCCTCCTTCATGCAAAACATTGTACAATTGAATATTTTATATCTCACAAATAATACTCAATTTTAGAAAATTTTGCCGTCATGAAGGCTCGAAAGTTTTGCTTAATGTTGATCGGAGCTTGAATAATATAAGTAGTTGAGTGCTAGTTAATTAAGCTATGTATTTTTTTAATGAAATTTGATTCTTTTAACCAAATAAGGTATCATTTTAATTTAATAAAATGTTTAAAATGTGATTGGAGAAAATTCATAATTCTAAATCACACCTAAAAAACATTTTATGAAATAAAATGATACTCTATTTGAGAAAATAAAAAGCATATCTTTAACATACCTATCAAAATACGTTGACCTTTTCTATAAATATTCAGAAATAACCATTAATTCCTCTAAAAAAAACCTTCGTAAGTCACACCATTACACGAAAAACATCTCGACCAACCATCGACGAAAAGCGAACCCATCGCAACCAGCTGCCGACCCTGAACAGTTGGTCCCTTACTCCCTCCTTTCCATTCTGTATCCACCCAAACACACTAACCACGAACCTCTGTAACGCACACATTACAGATTACACATAGTACACAACCCACTAAAATATCTCCTCTTCCTTCTTTTTTCGTCCCATTCTTTTAAAAAAGCAAAACAAAATTTAAAAAAAAATAACAAAAAAATTACCAAATTGAACTCGAGAGTAACGAAACGAAACGAAACACAGGAAAGAGAGAGAAGAGATGATGGCTTGGCTCACCTCCCTTCTTCTCCTCCTTTCTCTCTCCTAAACCCTAATCTCTCTCTTCGCCGATTCACTACCTTTCTCTCTCCTCTCTCTTCTTTGTTCATCACGTTTCGCATTTTCTCACGAACCCTAATTTTGTAACTTTTATCCTCAAATCTCGTCTTTTCCTCATTCTAATTATATTTTTCTAGGTTTTCTCACTTCTTTTTCCGTCGTTTCTGTGTATTTACTATAAATTACTCGAACCCGAGCTCCTGAATCAGCGATTATCGAAGAGAAGCGAAGCGAACTGTTCAGTTTGTTGATTGATGAATAAAGTTAGTGATTGTTTGATTTGATTTGATTTGATTTGATTGAAGTTTGTGCGTGTAAAGAAAAAAAAAGTAGAGGAGGATGTACAAGGAACGAGGATCGAAGGCGGAGGTGGGAGGAGTAGATCGGAAAAGGATCAATGATGCGTTGGATAAGCACTTGGAGCGATCCTCGCCTTCCACTTCGAAAGGATTGAACGGTAAAGATAAGGATAGATTGTCTGCTCAGTCGATTATTAGTGCTAATAGTGGTAAACAGCCTTCCGATCAGCGAGATTCTCGCTCTGTTTCTCTCTCTAAGAATCGTTGCTCTGATGGTCAGTTGCATACTTCGTTTGTTTCACTTCGTATTTTTGTATCGAATGTTGTTGTTTGTATTTTTTTTCTTCAAATTTTTTCGTTTTTTCGTAGGTAGAATTACTGTATTTTTGGATGTGTATTTTAGGTAGAAGCTGTACATTTTGACGAGTTTTGCAGGTTGTAACGGTGCATTTTGATGTTTGCATTTATTTTTGGTAATTGTTTGGTGAATTATTGCATATTATCAGTTCACTGAATCAACTGTTAGTGTTAATGATTTCATGTTGTAGGTTTAGTGTTTTTTTGGTCACTGTATGATTTTTTATTTGACTGTTTTTAAGGCCAGTTTTCGATTCTAGAATCTTTTTATGGTTATGCATAAGATAATGAATTATCTTTTTGATCAATCCAATCGTCTTGTTTTATAAACAAATGACAATTATTTGATTTCAGTAGATAAATTCAGATATATTTCTTATTTAGGAAATGTGGAGCTATTTGAATATAATTAGTGATCAAAGATATTAGATGCAAGGTTGCTTTAATTGGGAATTGTTCTCTTTCAGTAATCGGTGATGAAGTGTCAGCCTGATATGGTTTATGTCTGCTATCACTCATGTTTTTGAAGCTACTGTTTCCCTGTTAATGTGCAAATTTTAGCATGCTTCAGAGTTCATATTAGACATGTTTTTGGTATGAGCTGTACTTGTACCCAATTTTGATTTTGTAACAACTAACAAGTAGGTTTGATGATTACAGTATGTTTTAGGTTATGTAGGAGACATCTATAGTGCCATTGTTGTCTTGTAGACATGTTTCTGTTTGGTGATAAATGGTGGCCTTGGCTGCAGTTTAGCAAAGTTGTTTGAAAACTAATTGATAGCAAGAAGCAATGTAATATACTGCTTTCTTCTGGACTTAGTTGTCACTGTATTTTCATAGAATACATGTCAATTTTACAATATTTCGATTGGAGGGTTACTCTGATTCTTCATTTTACCTTGGATATTTGTGTTGGGGGTTAGACACTTGACACTTCATTATGTGCCAGAACCATGGAAAATTTTCACGAATTAGTTGTGTTAGGAATTTGGACACATACCCATATCAAACATGGGTATCCGAGTGTGAGTAGCATAGAATATGATTATATGACTTCCCTTTGTAGAATTTTAAAACATCAACAATTAATTTTCTCTAAACATGTTGAGTAGTCTTCCCTTTTCATACTTGACTTCATGTATGTTCATGGTTAACAAAATCAAAGGTCTTCATCCTTGGATTTGGTTTGTTCTTGATGGAGATAATTTAAATACCATCTATCCTGAACTTTTTGTATTTATTCTCTGTTCTTTTTTGGTGCTGGCTGCTGGGTTAATTGCACTTTGCTGCTGGCTTATATTCTTAAACCTGAAATTCTGTTTGGTAAAATAATAGGATTTACAGTGAACAATTGATTGTCTTGTTTTTGACTTTTTCTTTGATTTGTTAATTTTCATGTTTGAGCTTGCCATGATTTCTTGTGTCATTGATGTTTTTTCGTTTATGCAGATGAATCTGAAACTGATAGTGAAGATTCTGATGTTAGTGGGTCTGATGGTGATGACACTTCTTGGATTTCGTGGTTTTGTAACTTGAGGGGCAATGAGTTTTTCTGTGAAGTTGATGATGATTACATTCAAGATGATTTCAATTTGTGTGGGTTAAGCAGTCAAGTTCCTTATTATGACTACGCTCTGGATCTCATATTGGACGTGGAGTCCTCGCATGGTGAGTTCTGTGCTCTTTTCCTTTGTCATGCCTCCCCTTTCCCTTTTGAAAGCTGCTTATGCTGATGATGTTCCTTTTTCCTAGTTCCCTACTTCCTCGTACTTCTAACTTTTTAAAAATGTCCCACTTCTTTGGCTTGCAATTTAAATGTTACCTGTATGAAGTTGTAGAATCCTTATCTATGATTTTGTTTGTGTGATTTGTGCAAAATAAACAAGAGAGAGAGAGAGAGAGAGAGATTGTTACACTCGGTAATCGTGTCGTGTCATTTCCATGTCAACCCGCTTACATAAACGTGTTAAACCCCTCCAAGTTCCAACCCTAAACCGATGTGTTTAATAAATGGGTCATGTCGAGTCATATCTGCCCGTTTTTTTATTTAAATGTGTCTTAATCTTTTATCCCAACCCATTTTTTCTCATGTTGAGTTCGAGGTCATGTTGGCGTGTCAAGTAATTTTTTTCCATAGTAAAGTTAATTATTTGAATGATATTACTCCCTCCGCACCAAAATTATTGCAACAATTGTACTTTACACGTATGACGAAATAGAACTTTAAAGATTAATATCTCTAATTATGTATTTGTGAAAATTATAAACACTTGATCATAAAAAACTACCAGTTGAGACGAATCCAACGAGATCTCAATGGACTATATTTTTTCTTAAGTATAAGTCACAAATCATGGTTAAAAAGAAAAAGGAAAAGGAAAATTTGCCAATAACTACCCACATTTGAGACTTTTTTAGAAAAAACTACCCACATTCCATTTTATTAAAAATAACTACCCATTTTTTGCAAAATCATTAGAATTCACTACCCGTTAACGGTTTTACACTAACACCGTTAACTCCAAGCCATGAAACCATTGTTGCGTTTATTTTGTTAAGGAGGGAGTATGTTGAATTAACCCATTTACTTAAATGGTTTGAACTTCTTTAACAATTTAATCCTAACCCGACTTGTTTAATAAACAGCTCTTATCGTGTCAACTCGTGTACTGAAACGGGTCAATGTCCTCGACCCAAACCTGCTAATAATGTGTCAATTTTATTTCTAGTTAAGAAGTCTTGTTAATTTTTGCCATTTCTAGAGATTCATAAGGGTTATCTTGGGATTCTCATATTCAAGGCCCAAAATTACTATTAAGAAGAATGTAGAATTCTATTCCAAAAGTAATGTGGAACTTCTTATTAAAAGTGGAGGAATTTCGTTAGTACTAATTATAAGCTAAGTCGACTCTAAGTATATTGTTAAAAATTTAGCCAGTTTTGCAATCTTTGGCCCATTGTCGTTGACTGCCCTGTTTATGTTGTTAATAATTGTGCCTTAGGAATACATTGCACAGACTTTTGAAAGGGATAGGTGCTAATGCACAGAGATTTGGCCCATTGTCACTGACCGCCCTATTTATGTTGTTAATAATTCTGCCTTAGGAGTACAATTGCACAGAGTTGTAAAAAGGATCGGAGCTAATGCTGGATGTGCATGTTTAATGATACAGCTTCAATTTAACTTGTACAAAACTACAAATTCAATCTTTTCTTAGTTGTATACAATGTGTGATTCTGTTGAATTTGTTCATTTTGAGGAACCTTTTTTGTGTTGGCTGTCTAGCTGACTGAGAATATGTTGGAGAAAAGTTATGGAAAGGAGTATTCATTATAACATCTTCCGACCCTTGTGTGTTGTTGTTCTTTTTTTCCCCCTAAGGAAAAGGGTGGTTTTGCATTGTTACGTTTTCCTAGCACTGAAAGATGTTATGTACTTTGTGTGCTTAAACTTTCATGAAATCTTGGGAGTGTGAAAAAACATTGCATTATACAAATCTTGAAGTGATAAGCTAGTGCTCATGTTTCTATTGATGGGCGCTCCTTTAAGGAGATGAAAACTTTGTAGCTATGATAAAGGTTGTGAGGATTTTGTATGTTCCATTTTGAATGCCTTGTGGTTGAATTTTGTTGATATATCACATTTCATTAGGTTTTATACTTTTTGTAAACATTGCAAATTTTGCTGGTGATTTATCTCCTTATGAGGATTACGTATTCTTGCTGTGCAGGTGATATGTTTACCGAAGAACAAAATGAACTAGTTGAGTCTGCGGCAGAAATGTTGTATGGTTTAATCCACGCTCGATACATTTTGACAAGCAAAGGGATGGCTGCGATGGTGAGGAATCTGTCTCTGACTTTCCATTTCCTTTTGTTATACCTAGGATGTTTAATTACTAATAGGGTGGGCTGGTTGCCAAACAGCTGGAGAAATACAAAAACTACGACTTTGGGAGATGTCCTAGAGTTTATTGCTGCGGGCAACCTTGTCTTCCAGTTGGGCAATCTGATCTTGCTCGATCAAGCACAGTGAAAATTTACTGCCCGAAATGTGAAGATATTTACTATCCCCGGTCCAAGTACCAAGGCAGTATCCTTTACTCTATTAAACACTCTTCCTAAAGTTTTTGCCTGTAGTGCTTTCATTATGTGTTTTGGATGTTGTACCTTCTTTTTTTTTTCTCTCAACTCATGCTTATTGTTAAACTGCTATGGTGGTCTGCATTTTTGAATGCTTTGTGCCCCTGGTGTGTATAGATGATCTGCTACATGATCTTTTGCCTGGTTGGTTTTAGGCTATTGAATCAGATAGTCATTCACATCCCCCCTTTCCTTTTAAAATTGCAAAATCCATTTCTAACGAGAGGAGAGAGATAAAGGGAGAAAAAGAGTAGACCCATATAATAAAGAGGGGGATAGAGAGAGCACAAAGGCTAATTTGGCAATGTTGCAATGTTAAACTTCCAGTGAGGAACGTAGCTATAATAATTTATAAAATAATCAGAGTTAATACTTCTGTACTAGATTAGGTTCTTGCATTCTTGTTGGCATAGATTAAGGGTTTAATATGTTGGTTGTTGATGGAATTGTCTCCACCTGAACCAACTTAATATATTGGTTGTTGATGGAAATGTCTCCACCTGAACCAACTTAGGTTGTTTGTTGCATTATTTTTGTTTCCTGCCTTTGTTAAGTAATCATGTAAGCATTATTTTGTAGGTAGTGATTTGCTGTGTTTCAAATCATGTTGGTTCAATTTTGATTTACGATTGCTTGGATCAATTGTGCCTCTAAGGTGGTCATACACAAGTTCATTCTTTTCTTTATTTTCTTTAACGGGTTTTTAGATGTTGATGGCGCTTATTTTGGAACAACTTTCCCCCACCTCTTTTTGATGACATACCCACATCTCAAGCCTCAAAAACCAAGTCAGAGCTATACTCAGAGGGTGTTTGGTTTTAAGCTCCACAAGCCATGATGACGAGAAAGTTCTGCAGGATATAGATCAGATACACACAGCTCATGACCCCATACATGGGAGGTTAATGCATGCTGAATGTAGAATTTTGGCGAGCTGCAAGATCATACGCATCTGGAGCTGCCAGGAATTCGTTTTCCCGAGTTACATGCTATATTTGACGTAAATGTACCATTCCTCCAAAAAAAAAAGAAAAAAAAAGCAGTTTAATTGCTGCACTCCAACCTGTCATTACTTATTCACAATTTTAGCTGCCTATTCAAGAGCGTTTGTAAGCTATGTACTTTTCTCCCGAAGTCTCCTAATTAATCTTTTAGTGCTTTTTTTTAACCCTTTGTTTCGCGAAGTAGCTTTACTGCCCCGTTCCCCCTACTCGCCCTCTCTCCAGATTTTCGTGAAAGTGCTGCTTTCTCTTATAGAAATTTCCTCTTGTATTTTCCATTGCAAATTTGATTGTTTCTTGAACAGCTGTGCTTTTTAGGGGAAAGAATGGTCGATATTTGGCTACATATACACGAGAGAAGTTGAAATTGCACATTCATTGATCATGCTTATGTTTGGCATTTGAATTTTCGGTGTGCTATTTTATACTCGTTACTGTGTACTAGTTGCCCAGGTTAGCGGCTGAGAAATACAGTTTGTAGAGTTGTTGCTGAAGTAATATATCGCTCTGAGTATTAAATTTTTTACTGTATTTAAATTCTAGCCAACTCCAAATTATTTCAAATACATTTGTTTTTTTTTTTTTTGTTGGAAGAATCAAAAACATTTGTTAATCTAATAAGTTTGGTTATAGGAATATACAACACCCTTGTTAGACCATCTCCAATGCGAGAGAGATTGTAAATGCCCAGGTCAGACTCATGAGGTATTTTAGGAGAGAGATTGTAGTTTTTGCGTTTACCCTCATTAAACTAATACCTACTCGGCTACTCTTATAGATGTTCAAAGGAAAGTTGCTAAATTTATGGTCTCTTTTGTCATTTTTTGACCGAATTTAATATTTCTTTCCTTCCTTTTATTTTAAACTTTTGTTGTTGGTCATATACTCCTATTTAGTATACTCAATTTAGAGACATTGAAAATTGCACATCACAACTTCACAAGTGTTTTTAAATTGAGAAATATGTTGCATATCATTATTGGTGAATGTGGTGATAACTGATAAGGAAAGAAAAAACCCATTTTATATTGGAAAATTTTCAAGAAATTACCTTTTATAATGTATTTTTTTCCCAAAAAACTACCGATTAATTTATTGGAGATGGTTGTATATTTAGATATCTAGCAAGCATATAAACTTTTACGGAGTAGTATATACCTAATATTGATAAATAACAATAGTTCATTCAGACGCATGAATACGATATAATCCTTTTGTTTATTAATTCTTGCAACTTTTGTTATCATTTGTGAGAAATAAAATACTTCGTATTCAAGTATTGTAAGAATTGCGAGACGAAGGGAGTATCTATAAATAACAATAGTTCATTCTAGGCGCATGAATACGAGAATAGTAACAATAGTTCATTCTAGACGCATGAATACGAGACTAGTAACAATAGTACATTCTAGACGCATGAATACGATCCAGGCACCACCAGCATTAAACATCGAAAGAGGGCTCCATGAATCTTATCCAATAATTGTATTTTGCAGGAGTGAAACATTCCATATATTCACATCACCTTATGTCTCTTTTTATTTCCCCCTTTCATTTAGACGTGGAGAACAACCATCCACTATTCCGCAAGAATTGCTTGTCTGAAACAATCATTAACGATATTCCACACCATAATTTAATTCAAGATTATGATATACATATATATTATTATATGATTTATATGATATAGTATTATATAATAAATATAATAATAGCCTATGATATTGCACATCGTACGGGCCAGCATAGCAGAAGATAAGAGCAAATGATTTGTAAATGTTTGAAATTTTGAATGAATGAATATTTGCTATCCTTTTCTCATGACGTGGCTATTATGAGGCCTACATTTCTATCATTATTCATTATTCATTATTCATTATTATTGCTACCATTTCTTTTCGCTTTCACTGTTCTTTGGGATGGAAATGATAAATCATCCCTCATTTGGAATATTTTTTATTTTATTTTATTTAATTCAATGTGCATTGCATCAAGTGTCAACCATTTCCAATTTGTAATGTAATTAGTCTTTTTCATAAGTTGGATTAGATTAGTTAACATGGAACGTTTCAACTAATTATTGTATGTTTATCAACAATGTACCAAATTGACTTTATCGATTTTGCCCGATTAAGGATTGTTTAAAAAGCAATTTATCAAATTCGACGGCTTTGATTGTTTGATTTGAAAGGTTCATTGCTACTTGGCTAGTGCATTGCCAATTGCAACACCTTTTTCATACTTTCAATAATAATTTTGAATTTTGTTGTTTAAACAATCGGAAATCGTAGTTGTTAGAATTGCTCATTGGCATTGTGAATAGACAACAAATTAGATATTCTCTGTATGTTATATTAGCAATTCAAAAGAATGGACTACGAATTTTAAAGCTATTAGTCCAACAGTCAAATATTGTCCAAACAAGATGTCACAAGTTAGAAATTTTACATGATATTTGATTATAATATAATATTTGGTAAATACTTTGAACATAATAAACCTTTTATATGATAATTCTCAATTGTAAAGGAGAAACATGTTTGTTGTATGCTAGTAGTAGACCTAGTACACTATCATGAGATTTAAGAAATGGAGAAAAGGGGGAAATGATAAGAAAGTCACATGTCCCTCACATGTCTTAGTAAGAAAGAATTGGCATCATCTTGCAACATATTTTCTTGTGTGAGGTAGATTTATCAATTTATGCACATTTTAATGATCTCTTTTTTCGYTTTTACTATTTAATTTATTCTACGGAGTACATAGAATTACACACCAAATTACCGTCGCCTCAAACCACTATTACCTATGCAAATTTGATCTGATTAAAAAGTGAAAAAGAATCTACCACATCATAGTAACACACATATAATTTTTTACCATACATCCAATGACCGTTATCAAAAACTTTTTCTTTATTTTCCGCCCTTAATTTTATTGCCTTTTTGTGTAAAATTCCACTAGTTGAAAAAGAAGACATCCGAACAAATAGATTATACATGAATTGATATATGATATGATCATGAATATCCGAATGACTACATGATGTGGTATCTACAAAGCGAACAACAACAACCACCATATTAACAAATACACAAGTCATTTGCCCTATGTACTATGATGTGGTGCCAAGTTGTTGATGAGGTTGGAGGATTTGCTGAGTAAACGTATGCTAATAGTATATARWCATCAAACAACAAGTCATACACATAGTAAATCATGATTTGAATATTTCATTACCTTGTTTTACAAGATCAATAATTCAAAATACAAACTTAGAAATTAAATTTTTTTWAAAAAATATATTTTTAATTAAAATTTAAAAATATATATATATGTGCAAATTGGATAATAGGATGTGATGTCTCCTTCAATAAAGTCCCCATCAAACCCATAGGATCAACCATCCCATTCTCAGTTTCTCATCACCTTTCATTTGCTTTTTTATACCACCCCCAAAAAAAAAAAAGAGAATTTGCTAATTGCTAGTTTGCTACTACTGACTTTACTTTGAAAATCAACCAATAGAAAACCTAAATTCACCAACTAACCAAAATTCAAATATTTTTCCATATTCCAAAGAAGAAAACACAACCCACCATATTTTCCTTCCTAATCCAACAAACAAACTTGAAAACAGAACCACTACATCTGAAATTTGAGCAGAAATATGATATAGTCAACTTTCCACTACTGAGGCAAAATCAACCAATCACAAAACATACATCAGAGAGAAGAAAAAACCTGAATCTTTGTAATGGATTCATCACTCAAATCTCCTTCTTCCTCTAAGATTCCTAAAGCTTTGATCTTTCATCTTTATCACAGATTAGGCCACACACCCAACAAAATCCAAAAAACCCCAATTTTGTTTCTTCTAATGGTTCTACTATCTCTTTCATTTCTCTACTTTCTCACCTCAAGAACAGTAGATTTCATCTGGGCTTTTGCAATTTTTGCTGTTCTTGTTACATTTGTCACTCTAGCTCTTCCCCACCTTCCTCAAGCTAGGATCTTTAACACCCAATCTCACCAAATTCAAGTTTCTGTGACAAAACAATCCCAGAACTCATCTCATCCAGTTGTCTGGACTATTGGGTCAAACCCCAAATTAGAAAAAAGTATAGATTCAGGGTTCAATGTTAAGGGGTTCAGCAATGGTGATGTTTATGAGGGGGAGTTTCATGAAGGGAAGTGTTCAGGAAGTGGGGTTTATCACTACTACATGTGTGGCAAGTATGAAGGTGATTGGGTCAATGGGAAGTACGATGGTTATGGTGTTGAAACATGGGCAAAAGGGAGTAGATATAGGGGTCAATATAGGAATGGAATGAGGCATGGAATTGGGATTTATAGGTTTTATTCTGGTGCTTATTATCAAGGAGAATGGTGTAATGGCCAATCTCATGGATGTGGTGTTTATGCTTCTGAAGATGGTAGCAAGTATGTTGGAGAGTTTAAGTGGGGTGTCAAGCATGGATTTGGTCTTTACCAATACAGGTATGCTTTGTTTCATCTTGATTCATTCATTAATCTTCAAAAGTTGTGTTTTTTTAAAAATCCCTTTTGTATATTTGTCGCTTGATGTTTGCTGGCTTAGCTGTTACTTGGTGATTGTCTTGAATGTTTCAGTTTGTGTCATGTATGTTTAGATGCTTCAATTGTCACATTGTTTGTAGTGTGTGTATTGTCCTAGTTAAGTTCACTGATGTAAAATTTAAAGCTTTAAATGTTGAGCATATGTATAAATTATAATGGACTAAATCTGGTTGCTCGTTGACTTGCTGCATTCTCTTTCTTATTGTTAAGTAGCATACAGCATTGTGATCTAAATCTATGGTAATTTGAAATCAATCTGTTATTAGAGYGGTAAAGATCGTCTTCGATTTATGCGACTAAGGCTTCAATTGATTGATAGGTAGGAATGAAGAAACGAGAATGAGCTAGTGTCATTATATGGTTTACTACTACTGTCTGCTAGATCTGGCCGGTAGCTTCACAAAAATTTGGGTAACTGTTAGCAGCATTATAGTTGCTTGCTTTTTGATACGCCTCCAACATGATCATCAACAATGTTTAACATATGCTTAGGGCCTGTTTACTTAAACTTAATTTCAGTTTTGTTCAGTTCAGTTCAGTTCAGTTCAGTTTCAAAAAATTCAGTTCAGTTCAGTTCAGTTCAGTTCAGTTCAGTTCAGTTTAGTTCAGTTCAGTTCAGTTCAGTTCAGTTTTGGAATTTAAATCCAACACTTAAATCTTCCTATTTATTCAGTTTAGTTCAGTTCAGTTCAGTTCAGTTCAGTTCAGTTCAATTCAGTTCAGTTCAGTTCAGTTCAGTTCAGTTTTAAAAAATTCAGTTCAGTTCAGTTCAGTTCAGTTCAGTTCAGTTTTGTTCAGTTTAAGTAAACAGGCCCTTAATTAAATGATTAGCTTTTTGAATAGCCTGCTAAATTTGCGTCAAAAACGATGTTTAACACCGGCTAGTTGTTGTCTGATCCTTCTGAGGAAAGTTTCCCATCTAGCAATTTGTTGACTACTTTCGTTTTTGGTCTTTTGCTAATAAGCAACTAAGTAAGGAGTTCACTTTCCTTGTTTTGGCTGTTCTTGGACCTGAGACAGTAGAATATATCTGGAGTTGGTTATCTTCTGAGTCCTTACAATGCAACTGTGTGGCATCTGTCTTCAATCGTGCGTTAATTTTCTGTTCTGCATACATAAGAACAAAGTAAAAGACAAATTAGGCATTTAATCATGCTATATGTCACATCCAACTCACTCAATGAGTTCTACATTGAAGTATAAAATTTCAAAACAATAATTAGAAACAAATCATAACCATACTTGTTAATAAAACTTATTGGGCGAATGCTGCATTATTGATATTAGAGATGTTTTCTGACACAGTAAATCTCTGTGAGATAATTGAGAATATAGATTGCTTATTGCCTGAGAAGAAACTATTGTATACAAACCTCGGAGGCTCGGATGCTGTGAACTTGAATGATCAAATGTTATATTAAGAATACTGTAATAAGCTAACCTCGTGATTTCCAAACCTGCATTGCAGAAATGGAGATGTGTATGCTGGTGAATACTTCGCTGACAAGATGCATGGTTTTGGAGTCTACAAATTTGGAAACGGACACCAATACGAGGGATCCTGGCATGAGGGTAGAAGGCAAGGGCTTGGTGTTTACACTTTCAGAAATTGGGAAGCTCAATCAGGCTACTGGCAAAATGGGCTTCTTGTTAAAGCTAGCTGTCAATCTCAACAGCCTGACTCTCCTCTTTCAGCTAATTCTTACAAAGTTTCCATGGCTATCCAGGTAAACTACTCAAAAATTGAACTGATTCGGTACTTGCAAATATTCCGTGTATATGGTTAAACACACGCAAGAACGCCTTTCATTAGGGTGTAATAATTACATATTTGAGTCTGGGATGCTCTTGAATTGTCAAGTGATAATTCATTATTGATTCACAAACAAGGATTTATGAAGGGGATTTCAATAATTACAATGAATTGAGTTCTTATAATACAATTGTTTGACCTTTAAGTTAGACACAAGAATATATATATATATATATATATATATATAGGAATAGGATCATGTGAAAACACAAACCTTAGGTGAAAACTAAAAACTTTTAATCTTGACCGTAGGATTTGGAGATGGACGGTCACGATTTAATCTATGTATATACTTGTATTTCAATCTGGGGTACATTGAAGGTTTAAAGGGGTACACGTGTACTGTTCATCAATAGTACTGAAAGTCTTGTGTACCCCTTTACTGCTTGTATGTACCCCTTAAAATGTAAAATGTACCCACTTATTTTGGTTTTCACGTTTTCATATAACATGTGGTTTTCACTGGATCCTGACTCTATATATATATATATATATATATATATATATATATAAATCATAAACTGAGTTGCATGCAAAATGTTATAATCTGAAAATTGAACTTTTATGTATGCAGAAAGCAAGGCAAGCATCAGAGAGAGCCCATAATTTGAAAACAGTTGAGAACAGGGTGAACAAAGTTGTGGCTACTGCTAACAGAGCAGCGAATGCAGCACGAGTGGCAGCTGTGAAAGCTGTTCAGATGAGAATGAATGATGGAATCGGCACCGATGCACTTCTTCTGAATGTCTGATTAGTCCTTCAAAAAGGATATGTGAACAAGATCCCTACTTTCCCCGCATGCTTCTTCTTCCCAACTGGAAGAGAAGATGTAAACCCCTGCCTTTTACTAGTCGTTTAAATGCGGACATAGATGATTGATGAGGTCAAATCTCAAAAATCAAAATCAAATGTACATAGCTGATTAGAGGTTTTCTGGCAGTGGCACCAAAGGTGCTGCTGATGTCTAGGTTATCATTTTTGTAGTAGTCTTAGTTGGTTCTAACACACCATTTAATCTCAAAGAGCAGCTAATCTTGTTAATTCAAAAGATTGCGTGCTCGAAAATGTAGATATTTCCTGGTTCTAGTTTTCATGTTTCCAGAATCCAATCTGGTTTTTATCTGATTCAGCCATAAGCTGTACTTTTCAGTTTTGACATGAAAAGCTACTAAATGTCAATTCTATCTTACGTTTTCAGCATTCTGTCTAACTTACCTATGATTGAGCTAAAGATAGCAAATTTCACAGCTTCTCTAGTCAATTTTATTTTCCTGATGCTTCTTCATACAGCCATGACACTAGTGCTCATGCTTAAGGGACCCTTCAAAAGGCCAACCTGAGTGGCATGTGGATTAGATCTCAGTCGGGTTGGCTCAACCACCCAACGTCAGCTTTAAGCCCAGCGCTTGCACACCAATATAGTGAATCAGAAAGAAAGAAAGAGAGAAAGAATAACATTCAACATTTGTATACACCCTCAGAATGACACAAACTACCTCCTGCTAGCAGTTGCAACTCTTGCTTTGCAGAAAATGCGACATCAAATGCAAGAACTTACATATCAGAGAATCACTTTTAATCAAACTTTAAATTACAGATAAATTAATTGTAATCAGCCTTCGCCCCAAGAAAGAGGGCCAGATATGCAAAAGAAAAGGGGGGCAGTTCCAAGTTGTTTGGATTCCAAAAATTAGTAATAACTAATAACAAGTGAAACTTACAATGTTACTGAGAAAAGGCCTAGTTTACATGATCTGGAATCAAAAGTTGCAATCAGTTTGAGGCCCGTCATACATTGGACGAAAACATTCAGGCACCAATTACCTAAAAGGTCAAAATCCTCCTTCACAAACTGATTATTTCTGCGTTAGTGAGTTACTAAAATACCATCAATTACCTACATATAAACCATGCTACAAGTTCAAAGGACCAGATCAAAAGTTCTCGATCAAATCAGTTTTAGGCTGATATATAATTTTCTCAAACAAGGGCTTCATTTTTTCATGACAGATCATTTCTTTCAGCACACGGTCTCCTGATATCTTTGATTTGTTGCTCTTCTTCAGCAGGCTTTCATCAGAAGAAGAAAACATTAGCTCTGACAGAAACTCTTTCGTTGCCTGCTTCCGAAACTTATCTTCTTCTAGAGTGTTAGAGGTGATTAAGTGATACACAAACACATCTTTTTTCTGACCCAGCCTGTAAGCTCTACTTATTGCTTGCCTTTCCACAGAGGGATTCCAGACCACATCAAGTAAGACTACCCTCGAGGCACCCACGAGGTGGATCCCTTCACAACATGCTTTTGTTGAAGCTAGAAGAACCCGAGCTTCACTTTTAGGATCATTAAAAAGCCTTATTGTGGACTGCCTCTCTTTTGTGTTTTGCTGCCCATCT
Organism: Bassia scoparia; assembly: GCA_008642245.1. Taxonomy (NCBI): domain Eukaryota; kingdom Viridiplantae; phylum Streptophyta; class Magnoliopsida; order Caryophyllales; family Amaranthaceae; genus Bassia; species Bassia scoparia. Next base: position 27,760 of record SNQN01000317.1, read on the forward strand.
ATATAAAGTAATTCAGTCCCCATAGTCCAACAGAACACAGATTCTAGCAATCCTGCTATAAATTTCAAGGGAGATATATATTGCCCAAACACAAGCACTCTCTCCCCCTTGCTCAGCTTAATAAGCTCAACAAGAAATCGAGTTTTTACCCCAGCGTTGAGGTCCATCCTGCGCTCCTCCAGTTTGTCCTTGAATGCCTTGTCAACAAAACCCAGATTCTCCTTTAAAATAATTGAAGGGTGAACAGCAGCAATCGTGACCAATCTTTCAAATGTAAATCTGTTTAGTTGTGACCTTTCCAAGAGCTGAAAACACTTCGTTTGTAGATAAGATGGATTTAACATAATTATTGAATGGAATAGCCCTTTAAGAGTCTCTCTTAAAATCTCTCCCTTGTGGACATGCACAAAGGGTTTGATCCTTTTCTTCAATTCTTCAATTCTTTTAATACTTTGTTCATAAAATCCTGATAAAATCGGAACTCCAAGCTCTTCTCTGACCAAGGCAATTGTGTTATGGAGTTCTTCGAAGTTATTCTGGAACGGGGTTCCTGATAAGATCACCCGACTCTTAGTTGATATCTGACACAACACTCTCCATATCTTACTTTTATCATTCCTTGCAGTATGCCCTTCATCCAAGACTACAATACCGGGTTTTGTAAGAAGAATTTTTCGAACATTCTCATCTATCCCCTTTGCCTCATCAGCAAGTTGTGTGAGTAGGCTATAGCTAATACCTAGAACCCCCTTTCCAGAGGCCCAAGTAGATAGCTTGATATATCGAATTGTTTTGTGATCATAGGTACTCCCTGCATATTTGGGGATTGACAACTCATTATCGTTTAAGTTTAGAAACGGAATATCAGCATTCCATCTAGCAAACTCTTCTTGCCATGGTCGGAGCATGCAAGAAGGCACAACAATCATAGGGTTCGCCTCTTGGTATTGCTTCATGAAAGATTGGACGAACACAGTTGCTAGACGAGTCTTTCCTGTCCCGGGAGCATGGCATATGATACACCCACCCAAACCAAACTTGGTAAGCTTATCGAGTTCATCAATTCTTATTCCTCCAGCAATGTTCTTCCAGATAAACTCAAACCCATCGCGCTGATGAGGGTATAAAGTCCTTTTCACCCCAGGGATAAGGTCCCATACTGTACCTTGAATGTCATCTGAGGGATCAGGATATTGATCACCTCCATGTTCATAGCTGCAATCAGGAAACTGAAACCCAACACTCTCTTCATATCGATTCCTGTAATAGCCTCTTCTATTTCCCCTTCCAAATGGATCCTCGTTCTTCACATGAGAATTTTGTTTTAAAAAAAAATCAGTCATCAGTGGAATTGAAAGAAATCCAAGAATAGTGACTAAATCATTATACATCAAACACTAGTTTTTTAACGACCTTAAACTAGAAACAGATTCATACAAGAAGAATGGTCAAACTTACAAACTCTGGCATAACGTGCCTTATCTCAAGGTGAACATATGAGCAAAATTTGCAAAGAACTCCAATTTCATCATCATGAATGAGATAATGTTTCCCTTTAGCACAAAGTTCCTTTTGTGAAATGGTATCATTGGAAAGAACACTATCTTCACCGCCGCCTTCATTGTCATGCTGCAAAACAGATAATGATCAAAAACACACAAAAAACTACTCATGTATGCAGTGTAACGAAGAACAGCTAATACCAGTTTCAATTAAGTAACAACTTCAGAAAATCAACACAAAGTTCTAATATCAATGTCTTCAAAAGTTTGATGTGTAAGACCAGGGCTTGTGTTATCTTCACTACCCCTCCCTCACATGAACATTGGGGAGTTCGGATAATAAATTTTGGAGTGCCAATAACAATACTCCAAACTTTAAAGTATAGTTAAACTACACTAAGCAGCAAGCACTCAAAGTCTCAAACAGTTTCATAAACACCCAAGCAAGCTAAAACATCAGCAAATTCAAACAGTTTCATAAACACTCAAACAATATCATAACCAAAGTACATTAAGCTCAACAACTTCATGATCATATACAACAGAGATTCAAGTCATCAAAAAACTTACCACAAAAGAATCATCAACACCAATGTTAGAAGCTTGAAGAGCAAAATCAAGCTCCTTGAAGTAATCATCAACTTCCAACTCTTTTTCTGTTTTTTCATCCACAATTACCTCTTCAACTCCATATTTGAACTTCATTGGAAGATATAACTCCTCATTTGCATTAGCCAAAATCTCATCTAACCCTTTATTCCCCTTCTCTAAGATTGTGTTAAGAAGACTGTTTTGTATCTCAACATCTTTAGATGCTTTCCTCACTTTCTTACTGCAAGGTTGAATAAATTCACTTTCCACCACATTCTTGTTCTTTGGTGACCTCCCTCTTTTGGCCTTCACCCCATTTTCTTGCTTTCTCTCCTCATCAATTGACAATTCTCTCCTCTTTGTCTCACCATAAAAAATTCTCTCTCTTCTTTTGCTATGTCTCACTTCATTAGCATCATCATGATTCTTTTGATGATTATCAACATGATCATCACCATCTTCAAAATCATCATCACAATCATCAATGATATATACATGATTATGAACAGCAAAATCAAAATCAGATTCTTTTCTATTGTCTAGTCTCACTTCATTATCATCATCACCATCATCAACATCATCACTAGAATGCAACTCTCTTTCCTCAACCTCTTCAACAAAATTATCAGAGCTAGAAGATTCAGACCTGTCAGAAGTTTCTCCCGCCTCAGCAAAATCCTCGTCTGCCACGTCATCACTAGAATAAGAAGGTGCTTCAGAAGCCACATTATCAACTTTCTCCCTTTTATGACTCTCAACAACATCAACATCATCATCTTCATCATCAACAACATCATCAACCCCTAAAGGATTATATCTCTCTTRTAAAATTTGCAAGGAAGAATCACTTCCCTCATCATTCACAAAAACCCCTTTTCCTTTTCCATCATTAAACAAAGGGGTTTTATGATTATCTTGATAAACAACATCTTCATCATCATCATCATTAAAGACTTCTTTTTTCAGAATGCCCACTTCCCCAATTACGGGTTTTTCAGCAGATCCACATTTATAATCCGGGTTCAAGAATTCATCTTCATCAATCAGTATAACATCATCACCATTCTCCTCTAAAACCCTTAAAAATTCAGCCTTTTTTCCACCACAATTACTCCCAAAAATTTCCTCTTTCTCTTTCTCCTTTTTCCACTGGTTTCTGGCAGCCAAACGCGCCTTTCTGTTTGCTTCCTTCAACATCTTAGCCTTTTGACTCCTCGTCCTCTTTGCTACTGGTACAAATTCCATTTTTCTTCTTCTTGAAACTCCAAGAAATAAAAACAGGGGAAAACAGAGACAAGCCAAATAAAAGTGTAAAACAGAGAAAATTAAAAGAAGATGAAGAAACTTACATTTCAATTGTATTTTTTGATTTTTTTTTTTTTTCAGAGTAAAAAGAAGTGAAAAGAAAGAAATGAAAAGAAGAGAAAAGAAAAGAAAAAAGGAAAAGAAACAAAATTATCCCTTGAGCATTTCCAATGGTAGATTTTTAGGACCTGCTTGCAAATTGTAGAAAATAGGTAGCAGCATGCTAACCATTGGAAGTGATAAAAAACAAGCAACATCTAAGCAGACCATGCTTATTTGAGCAGAGTAGCTTAAAAATAAAGTAGATTGATCAACCTATGAATGGATTACATGTGTCTACTCTATTATATTAGTTTATATTTTTATTAATTTATTTTATTTTTCTTAGAAAATGAATGGTCATCAACTTACAAGATATTGTAGCTACTTATTATTGAATGTTGTAGCTTAAAGTTAATGTAGCCTAAATTTTTTTAGTTAATATTACAAGCTACACCAATTTGTCGCCAACCACTGGAGATGCCCTATACACTAATCGTATAATACAATAATGAATATTTTATCCTTATCGCCTAGTAAAAATACAATAATTATACTTTTGACACTATTTGTAGATTTTACTTTGAACATAATTTGTGATGTGATTTATAAATGAGTCAAGAAATATATTAGATTAATTTTCATGTGATGCACGATTTTATTAATAAAACTTATTTGTAAAACCATTTTATAAAGAAGATCTTTTTAGGGGAATTTTTTTTATAGTGTGGAAATGATTTATTTATTTGTGTTGATAACAGATATGAAGGATAACTCAAATAGTTAAAACTTTCCTCTCGATTTCAATAGATCATGGGATGAGATTGATTCTCATCCCTGCCCTTGTGGGCTTTGTGGCTGTTTGGCACAAAAAAAATGGATTTACTTCAGTATGTGTATAGATTTTAGATTTTGTGTAATTGTTGTAATTATTTTGTTAGAGACTGATCCATTAAAAAATGTTAAAAAACCAAAATTAAATTACTCATTTATGAAATCAATTCACAACATTGAAGTAAACTCTCTAAAAACGGACAACATTAAAGTATCACATTCATAACAAAATACTGCAGTATATTTTAAAAAATTTAAAAGAGTAAATGAAATTTTAGGGTGGAAATTGGAAAGAGTTTGAAATAAATGTAGACATGCAGTTAGGTGAGATCAGAGATAGAACAGAGAAGGATGTGATGGTTTCTTGCAAGTAAGAAAAATGGGCGCCAAAACAACATGCAAAGGTACAACAGATTTCAAGGGATTTTTTTTCTTTTTCTAAAAACTTTATCCACTGACCGGGTAAATTACTCACTCTTAATTGACAGTGTTACAAAATAATGATAGTGAAATCCCATCGAGTTTTAGGGCATGTTTATCTCAAATCTCAACTTGAGTTTTAATGTGATTTTTAACCAAGTCTCACCCAATATTGTGTTTCAAGACTAGGGGTAATCTGAAAGTGAGTCTTGGAAAACCAAACTCACATTAAGACTCATGTGACCCCCTTTTGTCTTATTAATAAGTGTATAAGAAAATATTCTTAGATATTTTGACAATTTTACAGATTAAAAAAATGTTAGAAGATATTTTTATAAGTGAGTCTGAAAATGAGTCTGAATGACTAAAAAGTAGGTAAAAATTGATTTCGTCGAGTATGAATTGTGGGATTAAAGTCTCACAGATAAATATACCCTTAATTATCATTTTAATAATGTTTTATTAGAAGCGGGTAACTTACCCACCAAATAAACGTAACAATGTCCCAAAAAAAAAAAACACAATTGTGTGGATCAGTGGTCTTCAACTTTTCACTCTATTGGGAGTTGTCAAAATTCTTGCGTGGAGTTAAGCACAATGTTCTCCATCACTTCTTGGTTGGTATCCAGAGAAAACTAAAGGAGAGATGGTCAGATGGTAATGTTACACTTAGTATGATCTTACCCCACTTACACAAATGCCTTCAATCAATGAAAGCTAAGTTGAAATTTTAGTTTTGGGGAGAATTTGTTTATGTTTTGGAGGGAAATAAAGTTTTAGTGTTTTGGGGGGAAATTTCCCTCCATTTTGCATCAATTATAGTTTCCCTCCAATTCTAATATTCTTTTATTAGTTTAATAAAATTGCTAATTGTATTATTTTAGTAAAATTGCAAATTGTATTATTTTTGCTTTAACATAAACTGATATTTCGGTGAGTTTTTCCGGCGACTTTTTTCGACGACCTTTTTCGGTGCACTTTTTGCTGTTTTTTCATGCGTCTTTCCTCCCGTGAGTGTTTATTGTCCCTTTTCTGACAGCTGTCCTCCGACATCGTTAGATTGACCACCACTTTGGTAAGTACGTAGTTGTAGAAATGAATTGCAATTTCATTTAAAAATAATTGCTTATAAAGATGTTTTATTTTAAATTAATTTCAATTTCATTTTGTCTTTTATGTTTGTATGAATTATTTTGTGGGTTTGAATGATGTTGATGTTGTGTTATTAATGGAGCTTGTGGTGTCGCCATTGATACACCATAGTTCGTCTCTGACATAGCTTGAGATATATACGTTGTAGAAGACGAATGGTTTATGAAAATATTTCGACTTAAAAGATCATATATTTATTGAAAGGATCAAATTGTTTTTATAAGTATATTTTTGTTTTATAAACTTTTCTAGTAAACTTAGTTTACTAGTTTAATTTCTAGGATCATTTATCTAATTTAGAGGATTAGTGTTCACGAAAATTCCACTATTTACAGCTTATATGGAAGAAAGTGAGGGAATAGATTTGAATGAGATTCCAATATTTGGTGATGATGAAATACATGAGGACTCGGTACATGAGAATATAGAAGACTAGGTGTTGAACAAGAAACACCATCAGTTCAAGAAAATTCTAGTAACAAGAATGATGAGTTGACTGAGCCAACTTTAGGCATGTCCTTTGACTCAGGTGAAGAATTTGCAACATTTTGTCATGACTATGCTTATCGTAAGGGATTCACATTATTTTCAAGGACAACTACACTCTTGAAGGAGTATAAGGAGATGAGAATTACTCGTATCGGAACAAATGAACCAATGTATTACATGATGGAAAGGATCAGACTAAGCTGTAAGTACGGTGAAAGGAAAAAAAACGAGGGGTCAAGTGTGACAAGGTGCAAAGTATTTGTTGAAGGCAGAATTGAAAATGGGAAAATGATTGTTAAAGGGTCTCATTTGGAGCACAATCACCCACTCGATCCAAAAGCTAGTCGAATTAATGGTTAATTATCGTTGCGTCGATGATTCAACCGCACATAAAATAAGTGTGAATGACAAAGGTGGTATAACCCTAAACAAGAACTAAATTCCTTGCTGGTTGAAAGTGCTGTCATGAGAATTTACCGTTTAATAAGCAAGACATAAGGAATGTTGTCAATGTCAACTCGTGAGGCTCGAATTCAAGGCGACGCTATTGCTCTAGAAATTATTTCAAGTCACAAAAGAGTACAACACTGAATTTTTCTATGCCATTCAGAGGGACGAAGAAGGCAGGTTGCTCAATGCATTTTGGTCTGACGCAAGGAGTAGAGCGATGTTCAAAGAATTTGGCGATGTGTCACTTTTGACACACATTTTTTGGCAATAGGTATTGAATTTAATTTGAGTTTTACAGGATCGGTTTATATTGCGTAGGATGTTTTATATTTTTTAGTATGAAATATTAGACTTCGCAAAATTTAGGAACGTTTTATATTGTGTAGGATGTTTTATGTATATTTTACTATGAAATATTAGACGTCGCAAAAGTTAGGATAGGTTTATATTGTGTAGGATGTTTTTATATTTTTTTTACTATGAAATATTAGTCGTCGCAAAAGTTAATGTTGTATATAATTTCTCGTGAGGTACCAGATTGCCTTTTTGCTCTTTGTTGGGGTTAGCCTTCATGGGAAATCAATTGTATTTGCAGCAGCACTGATTTCACTTGAGGATGTCGATATTTTGTTTGGGTTTTTAATCAATGGCTCAAGTGCATGGGAAAGGCACCTCTTGCAATCTTAACTGACCAATGCAGAGCATTGGAAAGGCGGTTCAAATTGTGTTTCCAAAATTCGAAAGGTACACATCGTTTATGCTTGTGGCACATATTACAGAATGCTTCCCAGAATCTTGGTAAACTTGGTAAATGGAAAGAAATTGACAAGGTTGCAAGTCGTTGTTCACGACTCATTAGATCCGGATGATTGATGAAGCATGGGCAGTTATGAAGTAGAAATTTGACCTTGAGAACAATGCTTGGCTAAAAGAAGCTTTTGATATACAGAAGAAGTGGGCCCCTGGTATTGGAGGGACACGTTTTGGGGCTGCGTGGCAGAGAAGTGAAGATATTATAGGTTCTTCAAAAGTTACGTGAGTGTGGAAACTGGCTATGAAAATATCTCCCCATGCGCCGAAGATGCACTTTCTCGTGCTTCAAGTGGATCAAACTGAAACTTAGTCATTTTTCTTCAATGAGGACTCAAACTTGTTTTGTTTTCCCTCCATTGTATCTTTCTCTTTCATTCCCTCTTTTTTTTTCTACTATGAATTTATTCTTATAAGTCCATATGATGCAATGAAAGCATGTATTTATAGGTAAGCGACATATGACGTATATAGTAACTTTCCTCCCAACTTAAATTTCCCTCCACTTTCACATGAAATACGAGGGAAAACATATACGCATGCATTTTCACATTCTGTAAACAAAATCAAAATAAATTTATTAAGATTCTCTAATTGGCCGTACGTATTAATTTTTATTGAGGATCATTTATTATTAACTAGTATTCTTTGCACGCGATGCGTGCATGATTTTGTAACGAAATAAATTAAATTTTAATTTTTGCACATTATTTTAAAATACAAAGAAAATTTAGGAAAAATAATATCACTCGTAATCTCTATTACATAATAATTATAAATTTTCTTCTCAATGAACTCTAAATTAATGTAGATTTATCATGTATGTATTATGAGTTGTTTGTTATTAGTATGTAGTATTTTATTTTTTAGTGAACAATAAATTGTGTACTGTGATTATTAGAAGCGTATAATTATGAAATTTGTGATACTCTTAACTAATGGAATTTTTTTATGTAAAAAAGTAATAAATAAAAATAAAAAGTGTTTGTAGTTCATAATAATGAAATTTTTTCACTGTGTCTTTTTTTAGTTAATAAAGTAGTAAGTTTCCTCATTTTTTGTCAAACATTATTTTAGGATTATGCATTAATTGTGTTTTTGAATTTTACATGATTGAATATTAAATTTGGCAAGTTTATGCATAGAAATAAATGRTTATTTTGTAATAATAGTTAAGTATAAGGGTRAAATTGGAATTTCATAGGGGGGACACCATTGCTCCCCCCTTCACTTATATAATAGAGATAAGGACGTGTATTGTATCAAAATTAATGCAAGTTTGCCAGAGTCCCAATTCAATACGAAATACAACATAAGTTAAAATTCCTTTTATTCATTGAGATAATTTCATGACCCTCTTATATTTAAATATGTCATCCTTTATTTTGAATAATGATCCCAATTAAAACATTTCAGGTTGCCTTAATATATTCTTGTATGAGACAATAAACGACTAACAAAGTTGACAAAAAATTAAACAATAGGAAACACTTTCCTAATCAACACTCCCTTAGGCCTTAGCCAAACTTAATATGAAGTAGAAGAAATACATTTTTTCAGCGTATAATTCGAGTAAAAAATGATATTAAACCGCAAAGAATATTTGACGCAAACTATGAGTCACTAACTATAACTATAACCTAAGAAAAGATTGTTACAAACAAAACATTAATATATTTACAATAATTACAGTTTATTTAACAAGATTTATTTTATTATATTAKATATATTTGTACGTTAATCGTTTTTTTTCTTTCCACAAGTCAACGTTGTGAAAACTAAATTAAAAGGAGATAATAATATTTTGAAAACTTGTAACATTTTGTTTTAAAAGAGTCGAGAAAAAAATTATTTTCCGATTCCTCCAAAAATAAGAAATTAAATCAGTATAATTATTAATTATGGGTGGTTAGCACTTATTATTGTTTTCATTCAATTCTTGTACTTGTATATCGTAAAATGGCGGAACAATGATTACAAACGCATGCTTATTTACATTCCCGAGCAAGAGACAAAATATTAATTAGTGTTATACACTACTCGTCAAGGAACAATTAATGTATATTTACGTCCTCAAATATATTGTTTACATCCTATTAACATGTTTTTGATTCCTCAAAATAAAAATATTATCCTTTTTCTCTTTCCTCTCAACCATGGGCAACGTATTTTACTATATATAAGAAGATCTTTTATTATTAAGAAGGACGTCTATTATATTAAAATTGATGAAAGTTTGCTAGACTCCTCAAAACAATACATCATAAGTTAAAATATCCTTTATTTCATTCATTGAGAGAAATTTGTGACCCTCTTTTATTTTATTGTCATCCTTTAATTTAATTATTGATCCCAATTTAAACATTTTAGGGTGACTCAAAATATTTTTGCACGAGACAATAGACAACTAGCAAAGATGATAGAAATTTTAATAAACACTAAACACTCCCTTAGCCAAAGTTAATAGAAGAAAAACATTTTTTTGAGCGTATAATTCGAGTACAACGTGATATTTGACCGGAAATAATGTTTAGACTATGAATTACAAACTATATTCTAAGAAAATATAGCTACAAACATAACAATCATTTATTTACAATAATTACAATATATTTAATTTAACAAAACGTATCTTATTATATTACATACATTCGTACGTTAATCATGTGTTTCTTTCCGCAAGTCAACGTTGCAAAATCAAAATTAAAAGGAGATAATAGTATTTTTTTGTAAGCTTGTAACATTTTGTTTTAAAAGATCGGAAAAAAAGTTTAGTTTCCGATTCCTCCGAAACTCAGAAATTAAATCAATCTAATTATTACTTATGGATGGTTAGTACTTAATTACTGTTGGAATTGAATATGGAAAGTTGGTGGGAAAATGATTAATAACGCATGCTTATTTACATTCCCAAGCAAGGAGACAAAGCATTAATTAGTATTAAACTACTTGTCCATGAATAGGTAATGTATATTTACGTCCTCAAATATATCATTTACATCCTCAAAAATTATTTTTGATCCTCAAAATATAGTTATTGTCCTTTTTTTTTCTGCACAATTAAGTTTGGGCTATATACTTGACTTTTCAACCACCATATCGAAGACGCAAATGAAAAAACGATCCACCTTCACAACGATGACCATCGCCGGCGCAAAACTTCTGGAGAAAATTCGTAGTAGGTTTCACTGTCACCGGGGTTTGSCTCCATTGATTTTCAGACAAAATAACTATTCCAAATACAAACATCCGAAAATCAACCATCATCGGAGCAAATTCACCGYAGCAAATTATAAGTTATGGTTTGCTTTTCTTCGCCGGCGAACAACCAGCTGTCGGAAGGAGGGAGGTTGTCGCGGCAGGCATCAATTGCATTGTTATATTCATCTTCAATCATTATTTTTCCAAATTTGCATTTGAAATGGGAGGAACTAGTGTACTAAGAGGTATGCCGGCGTTGAAGCACATCGGAGGGGGGAAGCTTGGTCGACGGTGGTCTGCGGTGGTCGGCGATGGGCAGCGATGGTCGGAGTTGGRCGGTGTTGGCCTGAGTCGCCGGCGATGAATGTTCTCGACAATACAGAAAATATCATTACTTCCCAAATAAAATTAAATGTAAAAATAAATAAATCCATTAAAATAAATTATAAAAGTTAAAATAAAATTATTTGAATTTCAAATTGGATTTTTTTTTTTGAAATTCCAAATGAAAATTGAAAATGGGAGCAAGTGGACCCCAATGTAATGAACCAATCAAAATGCAAGAGAATCTTTGTGTATGTGGGCCAAGGTTACACAAAGTGTAATTGTACCCTTTCTCAAACTAAAGTGATTGCTCAATCTATCAATAGGGTGGATAGGTAACTTGATATGCATGAATGTGCGGTTAAATATATGAAAATTTATTTTACTGAAAATGATTATATAGTAATTTGTATGTATTAGCACAAAACTTTCTTGACGGTTGACATTAGTACTTCAATTAATTTTTATTAGAAGAAATTGGTCGCAACGAAAGAAGCGTACAAAACAACATCGATTTGACTGGGTGCATATGACGGTAGTACGGTACCAACTTGAAGTTCGGGTACAACAACTAGCATATACGGAGTACTACATATTAGTGGGCACATGACAAAACTAACTTAAAGCTAAAATTACCTGCAAATATGTCATTTACGATATGTGTTGCATTCGAGTTTCCAGTTGGTGCTGTCATTTGCACCCAATCAAATTGATATTGTTTTGTGTACCCCGTCCAAGTTTGTCTTGTTGCGGCAAATTTAGCCTTATTATTATAATTTTTATGCAAGTAATTATGACTTGGATTTAAAATATATATCATATGTATTTCATTCCATTTAGACCAAGTAATAAATTAATAAATCACATAATTAATAATCATATCTACACGCGATGGGTGCAATAATTTATAAATGTTAATACATTAAAATGTTATCATGTATCTTTACTATGTATAGTGTACTTTTTGTGATTGGACAACGATGAAAGATTAATTATTGGCGACTTGACGTCAAGTCGTCAACGTATTAACATAATACTAATATAATTAATATATTTCATTTGTAATAAAATAAATGCAATAATAAATGAATATTTTATACAACACAAATAATACACAATTATCGCACAAAGAAAATATGTACAATTGATATATATGAATCAAACGGGAAAAAAATGACATTTTGCACTTTTTGTACAGTATACATACGGAGTACAACTTTTGAAACTCGTTAATGGCGAAATAGTAATTTCAAGTGAACATAATAGATAATGAAAATATTGTTTGTATTAACTATTAAGTTGGGTGAAGTTTATCACTACTCCTTAACATGATACATTAATAAAAATCCTCTCTAAGAACTAGGGTTTCTCTTTACTCTAAGTTTTGGTAGAGTTTTCCTTGCCCCTTCGATATTCGATTCTCGAAGTGAGATTTCCTTTCGAATTTTACCTTTCCTTTTGATTTATTCCCATGAATTTTTTTATGGTGTTTGATTTGCGATTATGGATTCAATAGAGGATAAACTCAAGGGCTTATCAATGACTGAAGAGGAAGATGAGATTCTTGAGTGTTGTGATAAAGAGAACGAACAGGTGATCCAAGAACAACTGAACTTATGTCCGATTGGGAAAATCTTAACCCAAAACTCGTTCACAGTGGATTCAATGCAAAGTGCTCTCAAGGTTGCATGGCGTCTCGGCAAAGGTATGCTCATACGTGAAATTGATGAGAACATTTATATTTTTCAATTCTTCTCTATGAAGGATAAAATTAGGGTGTTGGATGGAGGGCTGTGGTCCTTTAGGGGTGCACCGATTTTATTGTAAGAAATTATTGATGGAATCCAGCCCTCTGAGGTTGTTTTCTCGAAGATCACTTTCTGGGTGCGTGCGTGGGATGTGCCACTAGACAAGCGCACAACTGCTATGGGCTATGGCTAAAACGCTTGCTATGAGTATGGGGGAATTTGTAGAGGTGGATGAATCAGACCCGATTGGTTGGTGTAAATTCCTTCTTTTTTGAGTAGCCCTTGACATTAACAAACCCTTGAAAAGATGGACGAAAGTAGCAACAAATGGTGGCCCTAAATTGATTAAATTCACCTACGAAAAACTGATGGACTTTTGCCATGTCTGCGGATGTTTTGGACACACGTATTATCAATGCTCGAAGTATATTGAGGGTACTCCTACCTCTGAACTTCCATATGGCAAATGGTTGCAATCCTCTCCTTTGAGGGGAAGAATTCCATTAGCAAAGTTAGAAGAAGAGTCGAAGAAGTGTCAAGATTTGAGGGAATCTCTAAAACAAAACAAGATTAGAAATCAGCTAAATTTTGATGATTCCAGAAACAGTGAGGAGATGAACATTGGAAATAATATGCTGTTGGACTCTAATTCACGCATGGTCGAGCAAGAAACAGAGGAGGTGCTCACTGAGACTGCTACAGTGCAATTCTCGAAAAAAGGTCGAACCGAGACTTCTAATCCAGGGAGGCAGGGTTTGGTCCCTCATGGGGGACAATTGGGCACAGAGGAGGCAAAGAATTTTTCTCTAAATCAATCAGATATGCACATTGATAGCGCGGGCGGCCATAATGATCTACCTAATCAATGAAGATCCTTTCATGGAATTGCCGAGGGTCGGGGCGTCCCAAGGCAATCAGTGCGTTGAGACACATTGTAATTCTTGAAGATCCCTTTTTAATTTTCTTACAAGAAACAAAATTACACACTTATGAAGCTGAGAAAATTAAAAATAAGTTGTGCTTTGATGGCTGCCTTTTGGTGGGTTGTACAGGTGAAGGGAGAGCAAGAAGTGGAGGTTTGCTTATGTTGTGGAAGGCTGAGTGGGGTGTCTGGTTGCGCTCATATTCGGAGCACCACATTGACGTTAATGTTACAATGGAGGAGGATAGGGAGTGGCGTTTTACAAGTATCTATGGCTACCTTGATAGTGCGGAGAAACAAAAAACATGTCAATTACTTCAAGTGCTTGGCCAGGATAATTCGTGCCCGTGGTTGTGTGGAGGAGACCGGAACATGATGTTGTGGGAGGAGGAAAAGCAGGGAGGAGCGGAGTTTGATTTTTCTCTTGCTAGCTGTAGACTGTGGGCCTACCCCGCGGGGGGCTTGGGCCTACATCGATGTGTGTGTTGTGGGCTTGAGCCACAGAACCCACACGTGAGTGCGTTGGGGAAGTGTTGTCGAGTAAGGGGATCGCCACCGTGCCTATTAAGGTTAATCACGGACGCCCGAAACGTTGGTGCCAAAACAATGGCCCCACGGTCCGATCCAGTAACCAGTTCGTGGGTTCGGGGACATGGTACGGATCGAATCTTTGACCCAATCCGCCCGCATGTAGCGACCTCTACTCGGTCTCATTGTAATTCCATTCAAACACGATTATTGGATGCACGCAACTTAGCAATTTCAAGCCTATTCGCGTTCTAATCCTAGAGTTACTACTAAAAAGTGAGTTCTTATTATACAAAAATGACTACCTAGCCTAAATATTGTGACCACTTGATGTTAATCAATATTAATACGGTGCCTAAAAACCGGTCGTCCATAATTAATCTGACTTTAATGTGATACAWATAATTCCGGTCTTATTTAAAGAATTATAAAAGGTGATTGAGAATATATACAAGAATAGAGAATAGAATATACAAAATTTTTTACCTTAGATCGCTCGCTAGAAAAGACAATAGAAAACAAAAGTTAGAATCAAAATCGTTCCTGCAATTAACTATTTATTCAAAGAAAACAAAGTAAAAAGTTAGTATTGATATAATAATAACAATAATAATAATAATAATAATAATAATAATAATAATAATAATCAAAAGAAAAAAAAGAAACATTCACGCATGATGTATGCGTGAACGCATAGCACGAAACCGAAACCCACACGAATGCCAAAACGGAGTACGAAACCGCACACGATTATCACTGATCAAACAACACACAACATCAAATAATGATTAGGATAGATTAAATGAAATTTATCAAATTAGAGTCCTCAGAAATTATATTGAATCGTCGCGGTCATAACGGGTTCGCAAAGGCCTTTCGATTGCTTGTTTTCGAGACTATTTTGGGGTGGTTTTTTGGGCTGTTTTCTGCTGCAGTTTGAAGGTCGATATATGGCTGTTTAGGGACAGGTTTTTAAGGGCTTAGAAGTGGTTTGTTACTGCTGTATTTTGGGACAGAAACGGGGCTGTTTGGATGCGTGTTTCGGTTGTGCGGTGGTGCTGTACTTCCAGCAATTTACGAGGTATTTTGCTGCACTTTTGAGGCGTGCTTTGCTGCGATTTGGGYCTGAAATGGAGCAGCTATAATGGGTGATTAGAGAGGTGCTTAGTTGCTGCGTTTAAGGGCTGAAACGGGGCGGTTTTAAGAGGTGTTTGGTGACTGTTTTGGTTGTGCGGTGCTGCTGTATTTGCAGCAGTTTAGGAGGTGTTTTGCTGCGTGATTTTGAGGGATTTTTGTGGGTTTAGTTGATGATGAAGAGGGCTGGTATGAGAGGTTTATATAGGGAGGATTAGGGTAAAGAAGTAGAGTTGAAATGGGCATGAAATGGAAGCTTTGTGGGTTTGTGCGTGTATTTGTGTTTCGCATGGGCTTTACGTGAAATGGTTTGCATAGGGGTTTAAGTGGTTTGCATGGAGTATGGGCTTGCATGGTTAGGCAATTGTTAATATTATAATTTGGTCTTAGTTTAATTAAAATGAATGGTTTAGGCTTAGGTAAAAGGATATGGGTTTAAGGGTAGGTCTAATGTTTATCTAAGCAATCTCATGRCTTTTAAGAAATCCGGACCAATTGACGATCGATATAGTAAAATCATAGGACCCTTATTTGGGGAGACATTTTTAGGTGTCTACACTAGCAGATTTAGAGAAGCAATTGACTACTGTGATTTACATGATTTAAATTACACGGGGCACAAGTATATATACGTGGAACAATAATCAAGGGGGGGTGATAATAACCTTCAAGAACGTCTCGATCGTTTTTTAGCAACGCAAGACTGGAAGGATTTGTATGGTAGCTCATTTGTGTCGTATTTGGAAAAAAGAAGGTTCGACCATCTCCCTATTTGCCTTACAATACAAGCCTTAATCTCTGTCAACTAGGAGAAGAAAAAACGAAGGCTTTTTAGGTTCGAAGAGATGTGGCTTCGAGATGAAGACTGTGCACGAATTATTGAAGAATCGTGGGTTAATGGCTCTGATGTGCAAGCAAACTTAATGCGTACGTCTCATAAACTTAGTACGTGGAGCAAAAATAAATTTGGGGATTTCCATAAGGAATTGCGGGCTTGTATTCATCAAATGAAATCACTAATGGAAGAGCCTCAAACTGAAGAGATCATTGATCAAATGAGAGCAGCGGTTGATATGCGAATGGATGAGCTTGAAGTAAGGGAAGAAATGTTATGGAGACATCGAAGTAGACAYGACTGGCTAAAATATGGTGACAAGAACACAGAATTTTTTCACAATAAAGCTCAACAAAGGAGGCAGAGAAACCATATTAATATGACTAAGGATGATGCAGGAAATAATTTTGAAGAGGAGAAGGATATAATGGAAGTCTTTACACATTTCTTTGAAGAGCTCTTTTTGGGTACGGAAAATTTGGATATGGAACCTATTTTAGATTGTTTTAAGCCTCTTGTCTCYGAGTCCATGGTCCATATGCTAATGGCACCTTTTTCTGGAGAGGAGGTCGTGAATGCCCTTAATCAGATGCACCCAACTAAAGCGCCAGGTCCAGATGGTATGTGTGCTCTCTTCTATAAAAAAATTTGGCATAAAATTGGTCCTGATATAATTGGTAAAGTTCTTGATATTCTGAATGGCCAGGGTGATGTTGGTTCTATTAATTAGACTTATATTGCTTTAATTCCAAAGAAAAAAGTTTGTGAGTCTCCTATTGATTATAGACCAATAAGTTTATGTAATGTGTTGTATAAGCTTGTCTCTAAAGTCCTTGCAAATCGTCTCAAACTAGTTTTGCCTGAAATTATTTCTGAGTCGCAAAGTGGTTTTGTTCCGGGCAGATTGATTACTGATAATATTTTAGTGGCCTATGAATGCTTTCATTATTTGCGTAAGAAGAAAACGGGCAAGGATGGTTATTTGGGTTTGAAACTGGATATGAGTAAAGCTTATGACAGGGTGGAGTGGCCTTTTTTGGAGAATATGATGGTCAAACTTGGCTTTACTGGTTGTTTTGTGTCTTCCATTATGAGATGTGTTACATCCTCCTCCTTTTCTCTTCTCATTAATGGCCAACCTGCACGAAAATTCCTCCCTTCTCGTGGTTTGAGACAAGGCGATCCTTTATCGCCTTTCCTGTTCATTCTATGTGCATAAGGGTTCTCTTCTTTGTTACGAGATGCCGAGGCGGAGAAAGAAATTCATGGGCTGAAGATTGGTAAGAGAGTCCCTCTCATTTCTCATTTGTTCTTTCTGATGATAGCTTGTTGTTTGTATGTGCAAATTAGAAGGAAGTGGAACATGTTTGGAAATTTTGTCTACCTACAAAGTAGCTTCAGGGCAGAAATTAAATTTAGACAAATTAGAAGTGTCTTTTAGCCAAAACATTGCACCAGAGAAGAAAGAAATCCTTCGGATGAAGTTATCTTTTAAGGCTGTTGACACACATGAAAAATATTTGGGGCTTCTGACTTTTGTGGGGAATTCTAAAAAGCTGGTTTTCAAGTCTATTCAAGAAAGGGTCCTGAAAAAGCTAAAAGGGTGGAAGGAGAAATTTTTTTCGCAGGCAGGAAGAGCTGTACTGATTAAGACGGTGGCGCAGGAAATCCTGACATATGCTATGTAGTGTTTTGAAATTCCTAATAGCATCTTGTCTGAAATTGAGAGACTATGTCGTAGCTTCTTTTGGGGAAAAAAAGGATGAGAAGAAAATTGCTTGGATTGGATGGGAGAAGTTGTATGCTTCAAAATGAGAAGGTGGTTTGGGTTTTRGAAATTTGAAGGCTTTTAACATGGCAATGTTAGCTAAACAAGGCTGGAGAATACTCACAAATCCGAATTCATTAGTGGCAAAAATTCTGAAAAATAAATACTTCCCTAGCCAATCTATTTTAGAAGCTAAAGTGAGTCCTATTGCAAGCTTCACGTGGAAATCGATATGTGCGGCAAGAAATTTGGTGAAACTGGGTGCTAAGAGATTAATTGGGGATGGTTGTAGTGTTGATATTTGGCATGATCCATGGGTGAAAAACTTGCCGAACTTCAAAGTCCTTCCAAGGGAGGAACAAGACCGGGGTAGTGCATTGCTGGTTCGTGACTTAATTGAGGATGGCAATTGGAAAGAGGAGCTTATAAAGGCCACATTTACTTCATGGGAAGCACAGGCGATTTTAGAGGAAATATTGCCGCAATCTCCAATTATGGATTCAGGGACATGGGCTCCCTCAAATAAGGGAGTCTTCTCGGTTAGAAGTGCTTATTATTTGGCAATTAAAAATCGAGATATTCTCAAAGCTTCGAGTTCAAATATGAAGGGAGAAGGCATATGGAGCAATCTTTAAAAAACGAAATTACCCCCTAAAGTTCAGCTCTTTGGCTGGAAGGTACTACACAATGGAGTTCCGGTGAGTGCTAATCTAATTAAGCGAGGGGGTTGTTGTTGATCCAATTTGCTCGATGTGTAGGGAATCGGAGGAATCCCTACAGCATGCTCTGTTTTTATGTAGGGAAGTTGCACATTTGTGAAAAACTTTGGTGCTGCGGTTGGAGGTTGAGGGTTTAAATAATGTGCCTTTGAAGGAGTGGCTCGAATCCTTACATGCTAAATACAACAGGAGGATTGGTGGGGAGCTTTTTGGGGCTTTGCTTGGAACATCTGGTTAAAGCGCAATCGGTGGCTTTTCGACAAATATCGGGTTCCTACGCAAGTTTTTTTCTCCAAATTCCATGGCTTGTTGGTTGAGTGCGAGGAGATCAATGGGCAACATGGGTTGCTTGTTCAGGCTCTTCAAATGTCCATTGTACAATGGCAGGCTCCTTTGGAAGGCTCATTGAAGGGAAACTCGGATGCGATGAAGTTCAATGATGGGCAGATTGGGTTGGGTGGTGTGGTGAGGGACAGTACGGGGGATGTGGTGCTTGCGGTTAGTGATGTGCATGCCTTGGATTGCTCTGTGGATGTAGCTGAAGCTCTTGCTATGCGTTTACTCTTATGCACAGCTTGGGAATCGGGTTTACGTGATCTCACCTTGGAAACTGATTCTCTAAGGCTCTTCAATTTCTTAACTAAAGGAGGGGAGGACAACTCAAGCTTTGGCCTTATAATCAAAGACATCCTTGCATACAGTAGAAGGTGTCGTTCTTGTAATGTTTCTTTTGTTCGTCGGAGTGGTAATAAAGTAGCACATTGCTTAGCAAATTTGAGTAGGTCTTTTGGGTCTTTTTTAGTTTGGTTGGAGGAAGTGCCTATTGAGCTTCTTCATGCTATAACCTTGGATGTTATTTAATAAAAGCTTCAGTTGCTTTTCTTGTCAAAAAAAAGAGTTGTCTAAAGAGCGTCAGTGCAATGGTACATAACCCAAATATTTTTCTTTCATTTTCTCCTTTTGACACTTCATTTTTCATTATCTTTATTATTTGCCCTACTCAATTTTAAGTAACATCTCTACAGTGGTCTACCTACCTAAAACTTTCTCTCTCCAAATTTTTTGTTTCTTTTAATTTTTTAAAAAATATATCAATATGGTAAATTGGCAACCAAATAGAAGAAAATGAAAAAAATAGCTTTTTGGCTAAAAATTGAAATTTTTGGAGTACTACTGTATCAATTAGAAAATTCACTTAAATATATGAAGAAGAGTGTTTAAATTTTATTGGCTGAGATGTATTTGATGATTAAAAGAAAAAAATATTACACACGTCATTTACTGGTATCTCTTCAAATTGGGGAGATTACCATTTAACATACTTCACAAAAATATGGGGCACACTCTGCATTCATTGGTAAGTTGAAAGAGGGTTCCATCTTCAATTGGGAACCAAAAGAAAACCCATTACACATGCTCTAAGAGCATTAACATTATTGGGCATTTTATGCGCATCTATTTTTTTGGCTTGAAATCAAGAAATGGGCTTAACACTAGTTAGGCACAACCTCCTTGCCCACTAGCATTTCGTAATCTGCTATAGAGTTGGGAGAATGAGATTGCTACAGTACTATGGTGGGGCCCATGTGCTGGGGTCACAATTTTAATTTTTTTTGCTTAAATCCCACTCATAACGACAAGTTTTAGTTTGTTTAAAGCAAAAAAAAAAACATACTGCAGCCGCTGATTGGGCGCTTCAGTCGGCCCAATCAGGGTGCGACACGCGTCCCAGTCATACAAATGGACCAATAAGCTTTTTTCTCTTAATCGCAACGGTAATTATCTTTCAACGACTATTTTGTGTTAATTTTTTTTAAAAAAAAAATCACCCATGGTCATAATTTTTTTCCTCTATAAACAGACATTCATTTTGGGGTATTTTGACACAATTCAAAAATCATAAAATTCAATTAAAATTGTTAATTTCCACTACAAAAGGCATTAATCTTTCAAGTAAGTTATTTCTCTTATTTTGTTAATTGTGCCCTTTCGTTATTTCTAATAAATAATTAAGTTATTAATTAAATTTATTCCGTAAAGTGTCGATTTTTTTTCTTAAACGTGATTGACTAATTATACGTAATTACATAAATTTGATTAATTAAACGTAATTACATAATTATATGTTATTTGTATTTATTAATTATAATTAAACGTGATTAATTAATTATCAATCATAATTTCAAAAATTATAAATATTAAAAGTAATGTTGGGTAAAAATAAAAAAGGTGATGTGTATTTATGTTGGGGTAGAAGAAATAGTAGGAGAGATATTGTTGGGGAGTTTTTTTTTTTTTTTTTTACCATTTGTGTGGTTAGAAAGTTGTACTCCGTATATGAGAAAAAATTGAGTGGAAAGAGAGAAAGAGTGGTGAGGAAGTGTTTTTCTGCCCACTAAGCTAGTGCTAGTGGTCTAAAAGACCATGAACATTGGTTGGGTTCTCTTTTCTTTCCTCCTTTTGACACATCATTTTCACTAATTTTTTCATTTATCCTCCCAAATTTTTAGTCATCACCTTACATTGCTCAACTTCTTCAAAACATTCTCTCCTAATTTTCTATGAAACGGGTCCCATGATTTTGGGTAAAAGGACAAAAGAAAAACAAAAAAAAATTGAATAAATAGTGAATGTGGGCCCCACGAGTTGGTGCCTCAAATATTGGAGAGGGTTTTGCATTGATGGAGTTGCCCATATAGAGACCCACATCAATTTGGGGATATAAGTTATTTATTTTTAAAACTTTATACATTGTACTATGTATCTCTATTATATAAGGGAAGAGGGGAGGAAGATGGTGTCCCCCTTCTTAAAAGTCTTTTATAATCTTAATGAATTTTGAAAATAATATGAATTGATGTGTCTAAATTACCCTTTTGCTTATTATGTGATTAAAAATTGAAAATTTCATTTCTTATGTAATTTAATTAGTGAAAAGCTTTAAACAATGAATTGGAACATTAATGGTTTTATTTTGAATTTCAAGCCATATTTAAAAAATAGCTACAATTCAATAAAAATTGTATCGCTAATTAGCTATAAACATTTTATTTTGATACATACTTTATAATTATTTTTAATGATGAAATACAATTTTCATAAGTCTAAGCACGCATCGCGTGCACATAAAAACTAGTAATATAAATAAGACAACCCATTAAATATAATAAAGGTATAGAATTATTCAACAAAATTTTGACCATTATAAATTCAATACAAATCAACAAATTGAGAATAACACTGATATTGTATCAATTGAAGAAAGTTATTTACAATCATTTTTGATTTTTTTGTAAGTTTGTATCAATTCAGAGAAGAAAAAGGCTAAGTCCTCGTTCTCGTCAACTTATTTAGATAAGTTTTAGTAAAAATAAGTTCAGTTCAGTAGTAATAAGTTCATTTCAATAAAAATAAGTTCAATCCTTAAGAAATTTGTTAGGGTTTAAGTAAAATAAGTTTAGTTCAGTTCAGAAAAAATAAGTTCAGTACCAATAAGTTCAATTCATTAAAAATAAGTTCAGATCAGCAAACTTCAGTTGACGAAAACAGGGCCTAAGTAGAATTTATCTCTATTATATAAGTGAAGGGGGGAGGAAGATGGTGTCCCCCCTTCAAAAATACAATTCTACCCTTAATCTCTATTATATAAGTGAAGGGGGGAGGAAGATGGTGTCCCCTTCAAAAATACAATTCTACCCTTAATGAAATTAAATGCGCTTTTTATAAAAAAATTAAAATTAAAATTAAAATTAAAGACTCATTGCCATATTTTATGCAATTTTCTAATTCTTGCCATATATATTGAAGATGGAATAAAAATTTGAAATTTCAATTAAATGTTTAATGAAGTTGAATTATTGTTTTATACTAGACATGTTAGAAATAAATTGTGCATGAAAAATTGAGTAAAACTTAGTTGGAAAATGTAACTTAATTAATAGAGGAAAAACAAAAAATTTAATATAAATTTTACTAATACTTAATATTTTAACCTAACTATAGGTTGATTATCATTTAGTATCGTACTCTCTATTAGAGTATTATGTTAATCAAACTTTTCTACTCTATCAAAACTATACACAATTTTTTTCCACTTTATTTAGGCACAAGTTTTCATCCGTTTTATACATCTCACTTTTAATAATATATTGAAATTTTCTTTACAAACAAACTACAAACACAACATTGATTAGATCTAATAACAAATAAATTTTAATTTGGAACTGTTTGTAACACGAACAAATAACTAATTGATGTTTTCAAATATGTTAGTTTGACAAGCACGCATAGCGTGCAAAAACACTAGTATTATATACTACTAGTAATTATGTGCGTGCACGCGATGCGTGCAGACCTATGAAAATTGTGATTGATTAAAAATAATTATATAGTATGTATTTAATTAAAATGTTTAAGAAATATTTGATATTATTAATTTATATCTAATAATTAGTCATATGATTTATTTTGATTGTAATTAATTTGTATGTAACTCCGACTTGCCCATAAAAAAACTATGACTTGCCCATAAAAAAAGAAAGAAACTAATAAACTATGATTTGAATTAAAAATATATTTCATACATGTTTTAACTCAATTTGGAATGATGATCGTAGTTTTGAAATTTTTTTCACTAATTAATTAAGTCACATAATAAATGTATTCTTTATTTTGGGTAATTTAAGCACACATCAATTCATAATTTTTATATTAAGACCTTAAAGGTATCAAAGTCGTTTAATCTCATCAATTTATTAAGGGTATTATCGTATTTTAAGAGGGGGGACACCATCTTCCTCCCCCCTTCCCTTATATAATAGAGATAAGACAAGGGATCAATGTGGTACCGGATGACATTTGTCACGCCGGTGATTCGCTCATTTTAAAGTATAGTAAATACTCCTATAATATTTTATTTATATATATATATGGTAATATTTTCACCATTATATGGTAATAATTGATTTTTTGTGTATAATATGCTATATAATTGATACATAATATTGATTATCTGGATAAAACTTTTACTGAAAATGTAGTCAAATATATGCCACATATAATATTTTTTATATAACTATGATATGAATAATTATATTTTGCATTAATTCTATATTATTGATACTAATATTGACTATTTCACTACACGATAGTAATTGCATGACAGCATGAGTATTATATTATATTCTTGATTAAAATATAATTATAATAATTTTGGTTTATCAATATTGCAAAACATATTATATTTAGTAATTATATTTAACAATACTATTAAGCGAATAATATACTATAAATATGGATATTAGAATAACATTAGACTTTCTACACGTTATAGTGTGCATGATATTAATTTTATAAGTTAATAGTTATTCATTAACTTTAAAAATTTTAGTTGTTTGAACAAACAAAAATATACTATTTCTTATTTTAAGTTTCTAAATCAAAACATGTTGTGTATTTTTGATTTTTTTTGTTCATCATTAATCAGTTATAATATTAAGAGAGGGAAATATAAAACAGAAGAAAATAAATTTGCGCTCAAACAAATTGGTAGAAAAATATCCATGAATCAATTTCAATCAAAAATGGAGAATTAAAATGATAATAAATATTTAGCTAGGTTATAAAATATTAATTATTCCATATTTGTATATTTGAACGGAGGACACCATCTTCCTCCCCCTTTCACTTATATAATAGAGATAATATATCACTAATTAACATACACTTCTAAATTATAACACGATAGAAAAATCTTACATACTCTTTACATGAAGGTATATATTATAATAAAAGGAAATTAATAGCCCGGGTAACACTTGTATTAGAAGACTACTCTTTTCTTTATTGTTTTGTATCCTTGTACAGTGTAGCCCTAAGCTATTAAAAACGAAAGTTTAAAGGCATTTTATCTGTAAGACTTAACATACATACGAAGTGCATGTTTAGAAAATTGAATGTGAATCTTTTCACTATTCAAATTTGTTTCGATTTAGCTGGTAATTCTATACAATGATTGTGGTTTGAAAAATAAAAATATAGTGGTCATTCATTAAAAATTATTCCACCCTTCTAAATTTTAATAACTATTGTTGTTGAAAATTTTAGGGTCATTTTGGAAAAACCGAAAAAGTCGTATAGTACAGGTGAATAAAGGTACCATTTTATTTTTTTTGCTTTTTCTTATGCCTTTATTGATTGATTATGTTTATTTTATTTTCTTATCAAATAATAGTTAACTTATCTTACATAATGATGCAAGCTTAATTCTTATCGAGTTAAAATTTAGTTCATTACAAATAAGGGTACATTTTTATTCGTAAAATAATCAATAATAAACACAAGTATTCATTGATTTGAGTTAATTTTGAATTTCGTATAATTCTTACATATAGGTCTAACTCGAGTTAAGTATCGAGAGTACTTTGTAATGCAAGTTTGGCCATTACATAGAGTTATTTTATGTATATTTGAAAAATTATCAATATTAAAATAATTAATCATCCAGTTTGGTTAATTATTAACTTAACAAACCGGCTAACAAGGTGTCGGTAATAGTACCTGTTGACCCCCAAAATGGTTAGCGGCATGCTAATTTGTTATAATGTACGTGGTTGAAAATTACCAATTACTAAGCAAAACTGGCTAAACAAGGTGCCAGTATAATACCTGTGACCCCAAAAATGGGTCCAGCGGCATGCTAAATTTGCTATGTTACTTGGTGAAATCACCAAGTACTAAGCATTAACCGCTAACAAGTGCCGGTATAGTAACCTTGACCCCAAATATGGGGTCAGGTGGCATACTAATTTGTATCATGTTACTTGGTGAAAACACCAAGTACTAAGCATAAACCGGCTAATAAGGTGCCGTATAGTACATCGGGACCAAAATGGGTCCATTGCGCATGCTAATTTGTTATAATGTACTTGTGTTGAAATCACAAGTACTAAGCATAACCGGCTAACAAAGTGCGTTATAGTACCTGAGATCCACAAATGGGTCCAAGCAGGCATGCTAATGTGCTAAATATATTGGTTGAAACACCAAGTACTAAGCCATAACCACCAACATGGTTGCCGGATAGTACCTGTGACCCACAAATGGTTACAGGAGCATGCTAATGTGCTATAATGTACTTTGTTTAAGGCATCAAGTACTAAGCATAAACCGCCAACAAGGTCCGGTATAGTACTGTGGACCCAAAAATGGGTCCAAACGCATGCTCATGTGCTATAATGTTATTTGGTTTGAAAACACCAAGCACTAAAGCATAATCGGCCAACAAGATGTCCGGTATAGTACCTTGTGACCAAATGGGTCCAGGTGCATGCTAATGTGCTAACAATGTACTTTGGTTGAAAACACCAAGTACTAAGCATAATCGGCGAACAAGGTGCCGTATTAAGTACCTGTGATCCGAAAATGGGTCCAGCGGCTGCTAATGTGTTATAATGTACTTGGTTGAAGGCACAAGTACTAAGCATAATTCGAACAATAAGGTGCCGGTATAGTACCAGTGACCCAAAATTGGTCCAGGCGGCATGCTAATGTGCTATATGCACTTTGGTTTAAGGCACCAAGTAACTAAGCATTATCGGGCAACTAGATGCCGGTATACTACTTGTGACCCACAAATGGGTGCAGGCCCAGAAGTGAAGTTAGGGTTACTTCGCAACACTGGATGCCGGTACATGTACCTGTGGACCCATAACTAGCATCAGCCATTTGGGTCACTCGATTTTAAGCATCTCGGGCAACACAGATGCCGTAATATACCTGTGGACCCATAACCGGGCATCAGCCACCTGGTCCACTTGCTTAGCTCCCGGCAACACTTGATGCCAGTAGGTACTGTGACCCTTAAACGGCATTAGCCACTATAGGGTCCCCTCGCTTGGCTTTCGAAATCAAGTATTGGCCTATGCTCTCTACTTAGCCTTATGTTATTCGTGTTCCCGTTCTTTTAATAAATTAAGGTGGGTCTTACGCATAACTTGTAGAAAGAAACTAAATGCGAAAGCTAGTTGAAATTTCCTTATCATGATCTTATGACATTGCATGAAATGCTGCCTGGGAAAAAAAAACATAGATTTCAGTTACAGCAAGCAACTTTGTGCTGAACTTAATCTCCTCCTATAGTTAATTCTTTTGAATTATGTGAAATTAAAACACAACTATCTGTTTCCCACTAAAAGGGAGGAACAACACCTGA
Source organism: Bassia scoparia (assembly GCA_008642245.1). NCBI lineage: Eukaryota > Viridiplantae > Streptophyta > Magnoliopsida > Caryophyllales > Amaranthaceae > Bassia > Bassia scoparia. Next base: position 54,743 of record SNQN01000317.1, read on the forward strand.
CAAGCTAATAAGCAAACCGATCCCATAAAATAAGTTTAGATGGAGATGGTTGAGAGCTAATGTATGGCTAAATGCCTAGAACTTTAAGTCACGTGCACTTCAATGTGAGATGCCTAAGGGGGTGCGTGACCTCTACTTGCCTATAGGGCTTAAGGAGGTTATGTATTACTATGGCTAAGCCTAAGAATGGCAAGTGTAATAAAACAGAGACGATCTAAAACACTATATGGAAAGTAGAAATCTTCCTGATGAGAGCAAAGATCGTGACAACTTTGGCACAGGACATTATTGCCAAGTGTTCACTCCCAAAGCTCTATAATACCCATCATGGGAGAATGTGATAATCAAGTGAATACATTGAAAAGATCTAATCTTACGGTTAATCTCTTAATCTTTGGTTAATTTGCTTACTTACCCCTTAGACACATACGTACTTAAGCATCGAGGAAGGAGATAATTCCTTTAAGGATTATTCTACTTTGTTCAGTGCTTTTGGCACGATCAAGAGGAGGACGTATCATTCACTGGAAAAGCCTCAACCTGAGTAGCAGTCGCGAATACGCCGACTTACCCTCACGCATCTACAAGGATACTGTTTAGCGAGCTAAGGGTACAACACAAATTTACGAAGTAATTAAATGAAATTTTCAAATGCAATACCATTTTACTCGTTATATTATCGACAAATTGCATGAATTAAGTGATAGTAAAAAAAAATTATTAAATTTTTGTAAATTGTATTTGAATTCATTAAGGGTGTGATAAGTCATTTCAGAGGACATATATGCTCCCCTTCCTTATGTTATTAGAGACTGATTCTAATCAATTACTTTATGTTTATATTATTATTAAGGGTTATGCTAAATGCAACCTTAGGGTTGCGTATAAGATAATAATGTATTACTTAAAATGGAAACAAGTTACTCCCTCCAATTCTTTTACTTGACCTTCCATTTTGGAGTCAAATTAGAAACTTTGACCAATTTTTTTGACAAATTATAATGTATAATAAATGTTACAAGTGAGATCTTGTTTGATTCGTCTAATGTTATCTTTCTTAATATCAAATTTTCATAATTTTCAAAACAATACAATTAGATTATTAGTAGTCAAGTTGTGTCTTGAAGACTGTGCAGAATGGAATGGTGGCAAGTAAAAGAAATCGAGGAGTATAAATTTAAGCCAAAATATACACTAATCTATGCAACAAAATGATCAATTATTGCATATTATTTCCACTTTTAGTTCTTATAATCAGCCATTAGGGCTATATTTTAAACCTTTTCCTATTAATCAATTACGAGTATCAATTAAAATGTCAAGCACTTCAATTTTGTATAATTGCATTTTTTCAGGTTTCATGACTTTTCATTTTGAATTTCAATAAAGTTTGGAAACTTTATGCTTATAAAGAACTAGTAAATGCCCGTCGAATGCACGACTTTTTAACTACTTTTACTACTTTGAGGATTACGAAGTAAATACTAAATAGTAGTAGTGGGGTAAAAAAAATTCATAGATAATATATTAAAGTAATAAAAATGTAATAGATCGGAAAGAAGGCGTGCTTTGTGGTTGTTCATACCTTTTAAAAGAACGAATTAACACTTTTATAAAATGGAATAAAATAAAATGAGTACTACTAATTATAAAATTAAAGACTCGCATAAAAATATTAAACATCATTAAATAATTAATTATGATAAAGTTATCAATATTTTATTTAAAACTCTTTGTGTTGAATCATTGATAGAGCGTCGCAACCTATCAAATAATAAAAACCTAACTCGATCTCACTAACTAGTAGTAAGGGGCCCCAAAAGAAAGGGTCAAACCCATGAGAGGCGTTGTAATCAAGCCCACCGAAAGTATTGTTTAAATAGCCTAAGTCCAACTAAACTTTGATGGTTTGTTTGTCCATAAACTAGAGATTAACATAACTTAGTTTAAACGAGGGAACCTTTGATAAAAAGAATCTAGGCAATGGTACACCACTCAAAATTCATCAATGAATTGGCAACAAACAAGGGGAAATTGGACTCAAGTTGGGATAACTATGAAACGTCACCTAAGACCAACTAACTACTTTCTCGAGCTAGAAGGATTGCTTTCATCGGATAACAACCTATTTTCCATGGTTAAATTCACAAACCACAGCATGAAAAACCAAATTCATGTGACAAAATGTTCCTTACTAGAAATTCCTATTCTCATGGCCTTTTAGTCAAGAGTTTTAAGGAGCCTACAATCCTAACTTCATCTTAATCCTCATTAAGGAGACTAATAATAAGAATTGTGTGATCAATCACAGGACTAGCAATGAAAAATCCCTTAAACAAGGCTAATTAACATAACAAAGAATCAAATCCCACAAATAATTAGCAATCCATGCAAATTGGAGGTTCACCAAACCCTAGAAATTAACTACTCACAATCCATAAATAATTCCCATAAACAACAATTTAAAGTTCATAAATATAAATTCAAAAGCTAACAATCACAACAATCACAATTGAAAGCAATAATCAAACTAATTAATAGCATAATAAGTACCAAACAATTCCTACAAAAGGAAGAGCAAAAGAACTAGAGGAGAGGAAAGTTACTTGAAGCTTCAATGATAAACAACAAGGTGGAAATCACTTTGCGAAAGCTAAAAACTTGATAACTAAACTAGAAAATTACAAGAAATTTGAGAGTTAAATTGAAGTTTAACTATAACCCTAAGGAGAGAAAGACTAATTGAACTTAAACTTGAGAATAATGAATGAATGGTTGTCGTTTTGCTGCCTCCAAAAAATCAGACCCAAACAGAGCAGAATCGCACAAATCGGATCGGGAGCGGGGCGGCGGTTCAGGCTGGCAGTTTTCTGCCCATTTCAAAAGTGGCATAACTTTCTCTTTGTATCGGATATTGGTCTTATGACCACTCGTTTCGAAGCTCTCGAGACGTAATTTCACCTCCCAATTGGAAATCACCCTTAGTCCGATCACTAGATAAAAAGATATGAACGTTTTGAATCAGACCTAAGCATAAAAGCTTCCAAAAGTGCTCCAAAACAGCCTAAAATATACAAAGTAACAAATTACCCGTGAAGCACTAGTGTGACCAAATAAGTTAAAAACATGCAAATAACACTATAATGCTTCAAAAAGACCTGAAAATAAGCTAACTAAAAATACACCTATAAATATGTACCAATAACGACTCATCATCATAATTGACTTGATAAACCAAATACTTATACGCTTACATTGCAATCAAGATCTTTTAATTTATATGTGTAATTTAATAGCTTTTTAATATCTTCATATACCATCTTACTTTACTTTAAAAAAAATACTCCACTTTAATTATTCATATTAATTTACACACATCGCCCGATAAATTATTAAACATAAATAAATTGCATATTTACCTGAATAATCAATTAAACATTGTATAATCCGTACCTGACGAATCACTGAATTAAATTAAATTCATCTTTAATTTTATTTAATAGATAATAAGTAAGCAAGTGAAGAGAAATGTCATTACCTAATATTATCGATTACAATATTCAGTAGTGAACTAATTAGTAATAATTATATTCTTTTAAACTATAGATTACCCGTGCAATGCAACGATTTTTTTGTGTTAAATATTTGTTTTATTAAAAGTTATTTATAATTATAGAGAAGTAGAGTTTTTTTCGATTCAAAAAAAGTATGTTATATAAAATTAGGCACTCAAATTAGTTATGATACGTAATTAATTAATGATAAAATATCGTACAATGCATACCTGATACAAGTATACATATATATATATATATATATATATATACTATATATATATATATATATATATATATTAATATATATAATATATTATATAATAGTATATATATATATTGGGTTAGGATCCAATGAGAAAGTACCCTCTAAAATGAGTGTGAGAAGCAATCTGGCGCCTTGATTTTAAGAATGGATGCAGGAATGTGCATAAAGTTTTATAGTGAATGTGCAGATTTCCATGAAGTCATTTTTAATGAATATGCACATTAATGTATAAAAATTATGCACATTCATGTATAAAATTGCACATTCATGTAATAATATGCACATTTACTTTTTTGGTGAAAAAAATTTTGACCCTCCATGTCAAAATCAACCATCAACGATTGCTTCTCACGCTTCTCATTTTAGGGGTTTTCTCATTTGATCCTAAATCTAATATACCCCTCCGTTCCTTAAAGTTCCTACCATATGCGTTATTTGACTATTCATAAGTGAAGAGAATCTTGTTGAATAACTATAATTTTATTAAAATATATATAGTCATGTGGGGTCTTGTTGATCGGTTGATGAATACATTATTAAATTAATTGTTTAATTAATTTTAGTCATATAATACAACTAAAATATAAACCGATACAAAACATGCATTGGGAACGTATGAAATAGTGCTGGTAACTTCTTTAAGGAACAGAGGGAGTATATAAGGACTCAAATGAGAAGAACCCCTAAATGAAAGCTGAGAAGCAATCTTGATGGCTTGGATTTTGATGGAGGGTCAAGATTTATTTCACCAAAAAAGTAATGTTGCATAATTTATACATGAATGTGCATATTTTTTATACATAAAGTGCATTTTCATGAAAAAATGCACATTCATGAAAATTCGTGCACATTCACTATAAAACTTAATGCACATCCTAGCCGTCTATCTTAAAATCAAGGGCCAAGATTGCTTCTTCACAACATTCTCATTTTAAGGGTTCTTCTCATTGGATCCTAACCAATATACTATATATATATAAATATATATATATATATATATATTATATATATAATATATATATATATATATATATATTATAATATATATTATATATATAATATATATATAATATGACATACGAATGCACAACAATTTAACGAAATTGAG